>APFE030454470.1:0-11962 GCA_000404065.3 Pinus taeda | reverse complement strand
CGTGCTTTTGCAAATCTCTACCTACACTACATATAGTTATCATGAAAGGTTATGGATAACTAGGTGAAGCAATGAAAAGTCATGCTTGTTAAGATCAAGTAACAAAAAGAGATAATGCTTCCACCAAACCTAATGAAGAAACATGGGGAGATGCACTCGATACATCTACAGGGTGTGTTTGATGTGAAGTGAATTGCTCGATTTTTCTACCTTGATAGGGAAGATCGTTGCATGCTTGTTTTTCAGAGGTTTCAGTGTTATTTAACAATTCTCTAGGGTAGAGATTTATTTCTTTGATCCCACTATTTTCAATTCTTATTGTTGGTTCAGCTCCATCATCCCACCCTTTAATAAATTCTTCAAAATCCCACGTGACATACTTTTCATCGTTTCAGATAGGGACACAAAATTTCTTAGTGCATTTTGGACCACATTGTGGGAGAAGATGGACACAATGTTGAAGAGGTCTATATCATTCCATTCACAAATAAAGGGAAAATAGAAGTCAATAGAACTTTGGTGTAACTTTTAAGGGGTTATAATCAGAAGCATCTCAAGGCCTGGGATGAAAATATGGTATATATACAACACATTTATAACATAGCAACCCACACTTTTATTAGTATGTCCTTATGTGAAACTTGTTTTGGATATCTGCCACTCACCTTTGGATATTGCATATGAGTAAAAGGGAGAAGAGAGGGAGGATCTTAAGGGGGATGAATTAAAGGTAGAAAAAATTGTTAAAAATATCACTCAAATCCATCTACACGTACATGAGACACTACAAAAGTCACAATTAAAATACAATTCCATGGATGATCAACATATAATAGAATTCCTTCCAGGTGGGAGATAGAGTATGGTTACACTTGAATAAGGAGTGACTACAAGGTCCTAGTAATAAAATAAAGGTTGTATGATATGGTCCCTTTGAGATATAGAAAAAGGTGGGAGATAACACCTATAGACTCAGTCTACCCACGTACATGGACATTTACTCAATGGTGAAAGTAGAGAATCTAAAACTCTATGAGCCTTCCATGCTAGATCAAGAAGAGGAACACGTCATACCTTTTGTAGAGGATTTCACAATATGCATAGTTGACAAGGGATATATTTTTGTATAAGAGTTTGAACACTAAAAGATAGGGGAGGCATGACCTTTTACAGATTGGGTTGAAATAACAACTTCCAGGTAAAGTTAAATGGTATATGCGAGAAAAGGTGGAGGAAAAATTTCCTCACCTCTTTCAATAAAAGTTTTTGGGCACCAAAAAAATCCCAAAATGGGGAGGTGTGATCCAAATTATATTTACCATATATCTTGATGCTTTTATAGTGGAAAAAGTGGATGAATCAACTCATAGGACCATTTTTACTAGTGGGTGCTAGTTTGGCAAATTGGGGTATGAAACTTTCTAGAAGCAGTTGGAGGCATCAAATGATGTTTTTTGGGCACAATTTTTTTTCACATAAACCTTGCACTATTTAACTCTATTCTACATATATATACCTTTCCAATGGAATAAGAACCACCTCAATCAAAGTCCGTGTGCAAAAGTTATGCCACTTGGAAGTTGACCTTCTTGTTTTGACCACCATAATTCAAGAGGATGGCCCATCAACCACCATCATTCTCGGAAATGTGGCTAGCCACGTGACCATGAGTAAGAATATTCTATAAGATTCAAAATTGTAACTCTAGTTAAGAGTTAAAGGGGTCACACTTAACCACTAGTGGGCTATCAGAATGTGTTATAACTAAGTCACTGGGAGGAAAAGGGGTTCCACTCTATTCAAGTGCATTTTGTTCCATAAATGAACAAAGTAGCTAAGAGTGGATAGGGAGAGAGAAACATAGAGGGTTTATTCACTATAACACCCCACAAGCCATAGGCCTCAGTTCTTTGTGCGTGCATCTATTTTCCATTCAAATAAAGAGAGTAGAGAAACCTCACCCTTCCAGCTGGGTTTTCTCCCAAGAGGGTTTCCTAGGTTATATCTTGTCTTAATTTGTGGTTTGCGAGTTTTATTTTGTTATTCTCTATTTTATACATAATTATAATTTTCATGCATATGCAATGAACAATAATTAACAAATCCAGAAATATAAGGAGAAATAAACATTCACAGTCTACATTTCAGATTGTCTAATACATTTTAGTAGATCTGTTGCGACAAATTGTCTAGTGGAATATACATGACAATTTACAAATAAAAAAGGGTTATGATGACGGGGCTTCTATTTTTTTTTTCCAAAGAAACACGTGGTCAAGAGTAGGTGGAGGTTGATAAATAGTGAAGGATTGTGGGTTCAAGTTGTTTATTAAAATTATATTGCACCTGAGATTATGGAAGATTGGATAAGAAGGCCTCATAAAACTTACACAATGTTTTTATGATTTGGAAGGTTGTTGTTTTATCATGTCCTTTAATAGGTAGAGGTCTTGTTTGGAAGAGTGGATATGATTCTAGTGTGCAATTGGGGGAGGATCCTCAAGCAGGGAGTGGTATATCTCATACAATCGCTGTTCATATGATTGCAATATAAGATTTGGGAGCTTTTTTAAACTCTCCCATATTAAGATTATACTTCTGTATGGGGTCAAGGATGGTATTATTTTGATTATTTTGGGTTTAAAGGAGATGAGGCACAATTATGAGGAAATTATATTACGAAGTTGGAACCATGTCATGTTCGTTTATAGGGTAGTGAATATATTCTAGACTACAGAAAAGCTCTCTTATGTTTATATACTCCCAAAGTTGGACATGTTACTCTTGTATTTTAAGGAAATTATGACGAACCTATTTGGATGTGGAAGGTAATATGGAAGTTTCATTTCCCTTTAAAAAGGAAAATCTTATGCGGCTTCTGTTGCGCAATAAAGCTTTGGTGTGGAATATTAATCAGAAAGGGAACATATATAAGCTAACGTGTTAAGCTCTATATAAGCCCCATGTTTATCCTAAAACCTCTTCTTAAGCCCTAGATATTGAGCGATTACATTTTTATTGTTATATTTTTATGTAGGCTAGAACTCCTCATGGTCCCATTTTAGTATAATTGTACCCCCCCTCTCTCTTTAGAGAGGGGGTTGGGGGGGGGGGTACAATTATACTAAAACGGGACCATGAGGGGTTCTAGCGCGCACACACACACACACACATATGAAATAGACCTAGTTTTTAAATCATCAAACATTGTCTTGTACATTGTATTCGTTGTAAAAGGAGGTTTCCCTATGGAATAGGACTATAATTATTGGTTTCTTATCATTTTTAAGTCACAAGGATCGTAATATTTGGAATAAGAGCTCATGATCCTATGATTTGTTGCTTTCAAACAAGTCATCGTGGAATTTTCAATATAACATTTTTTTCAGTGGTTTCATATGGTGGAACTTAGAGAATAGTTAGAATACATCTCGAGAAATATATGGTTAAATTTTCAGATCATGCTTCACAATATTTTTAGAGATATTCTATGCAACAACCCTTTTTGTTACCCCTATATTTTGCATATGCCACTGTGTACTACATTGTAAGAGTCACAACTGACTGGAATAGCTAGAATTTAAAATTACAAACATTAATTGACTAGATTGAAGAGAGGAAGACATGAATCCATAGATCTAAAGGAGGAGGGAGCTCACTTGCCTGATAAGAAACAAAACTACCTTGGACGTTAAGATGAGACTCAATTTCGACCCAATTGGGGTACCACTACTTAACAAAATTATGGGAATTGGACAAAAGCGGGAGGGGCATAAGAAGATGCCCATATCTACTCAAAGATAGAGGAACAACAAAGAAATGGAGTACGCTTCCTGAAAACAAGAAGCACAAAATCCAGGATAAACGATGGACAAACAATGTATGGAAGGGACAAAGTTCTGCTTCTTGACCAAGTTCTCCTTCTATTCCTCCTAGCGGAAGTGGATTGTTTTTCCTTGAAGTGTCAAAGATTGGAGTTGGGAGTTGCGGAGCACGATATGAGAAAGAAAAGGTAGTTTCATAGTCATTTGTTGAGCCCTATTCTTTGTGAATTTTGGGGTTTTATTCCCTATACTTGTGTTTGAAGCCACTAGAATTTGTGTCTATGCCTTTGAGCTCAGTGGGAGGCTTAGTGGATGATCAAATCATTGTGGTGCTTGTTGTATAGCTGATAAACCAACTTGAAAGGCAACCTGAGTCATTTTGGTTCTTGCTAGAGAGTTGTTAATCACCTAGACAATGAACCGTAAACCCCTGTGGTGTTTGCTATGAAAAATTAATTGATAAACCACATGGATAGTGGATTCAATCCCCTGGACTAAGCAATACCTCATCTGGTCCCGGGTGAAGTTTTGTGAGTGGACCAAGAAGAGTAAGTGAGTTATTGTGGTGCTTACTATTAAAGGATAGGTCATAAACCACCTAGACAATGAAATCCATCTCTAAGTGCCTATTTAAATGATTGGTGTGAGGTCCTTAGAGTAATAATTCCCTTAGACTATGGATCCAAGGACCTCACACTATAATAAAGGTTATAGTGTAGTTGGCCTATGGTTGGGTGGATATTTGGTGTCTCTCCTTCTGTTTCCAACCATTTCAATATAAACAAATAAGATTAATGCAATTTTATACTAAGCTATGAAATGTAATGTTTTATGAACACAAATGTTTAGTATGGATTCATGAATATGCATGAATGTTGGCAATTGTCTGACTGGTACAATATTTTATTATGCTCATACTCATGTTGATGTTTTATGCGTTAAGAAATGGATAAATGACTTGATACTGCTAATTCAGATTGCAATTATGATGGCTATATATAGACTATAAGAAATGTTTCATCCATCTTACTTGATAGTTATGGATATTAAACGACGGGTCTATAACCGTGACTCTCTAGAGAAGTTGGGTGAATTTGTATGCTACCCATTAGATTATTGATAATTTAAATGTCTTGGTTATGTTAGCCAATCTATATTGGAGATATAAATATTTTCCTATATGTTGTGACTAGATTAGTAGAGTGGTGTTAGATCAAGAGTGGTCACTCCCTCTTTCCCTCAACTATGTTTTAATTTGGTGGTGCTTTATCCATCATTGGGTTGGGGGATTGATAGAAATATAGAGTAATATGAGGGTGGTTCTAGGCTTAGCTTTTCCCACTGTGAAGACCCCCTTGTGTTTTTCTTACCTTGACCTAGGCGTACTGATGGTGACGGGTCAACCTAGTTGTGGTTCCAATGTGGAATCCTACCATTGCTCACCACCCACTGCTCATTGCTTACCGTTGTAGGCTATTGTAGGTGTAGTACCATATAATGGGTGTGATGACAAGGGTTAAGTTGACCCAACCATTGTTTCAATGTGAAACTCTATTGCCACCCATTAGTTTCCTTTTTGTGATTTAGTGCGTTGTGAAAGTGATATGAGTGCACCCATGGGGTGGGGTCGATATGATCCTAGGCCTAGTGTAGGGATCACCACCTCTTCTTTTCTTTGGTTGAATGGTAATGTTGTGGTGATAATGCAAACAAGTGGCTGACTCAATTTGGTGTTGACCTGGCATGGAAGGACCCATTGTGATGAATTGTCATGGTCACTAAAGTTTGGTGGAGACCACGTGCGCACCACATGCCTAGTGTGATGACATGACCTCTTTTTAATAGTTTTACCTTCAATCGAGCATAACTCACAATCTTGAGGTCGAATTGTGGTAAAATTTATATCTCCAAAAATATTTCAATGAGTTGAGTATGATGGCGAGGTTAAAATCTAATTTTACAAACTTGCGAAAAGTAGCCTTTTATAACCCCATCTTCATAATAGGCCTTGGGGGTCTAGTTGAAGAAAGTAGATAACACCTTCCACTACCAAGATAAGGTCGCAGGGTTAGAGTGTGGTTATAGAGTGGTATCAGAGCTAAGGCTCAACACTAGACCTTTAGGGATAAAGTTAGAGGCTCTTATACAAAGTGGTATTAGAGCCTAGGTTTAACACTTGGACTGAATGGGCCTTGTAATAAAAAAAATTAGGACTATGAAACTAAAGTGGTATCAGAGCGAAGGTTCAACATTGGACCCGAAGAGGCTCATGCACAGATGATAACATTTAATGCTCCATTTTATCTATCACATATGTTGATTTTTGGTTTGTAGTTGTTGTGGTTGCTAAACTTTATAGAATGTTGATGTGCTATTTTGTTTCCTAATTTGCATATTGACATGGGTTTTTATTTTTTGAGAAACTTTAGCTTATCATGCTTCATGTTGACAGACCAAGGTGATAAATTAATATATTCATGCCAAGTTTAATTAATAATTATGTGTTTGTAACATTGCATAAGAAGATATAAATTCTGACAAGGAAATAAAGTAATGAGCACCAAAATGGTAGAGTGAAACATGCCTAGTTCATATCATCATCAAGAATAGGACTCAGTGAGAAAAAGGTCAGAGAAAAATCCCCTTGATTGGATAGATATCATTAAGAGTTTAAAGGTTGAATTGAGAAGTTGAAATGCAGATAATGAAAGGATATTTAGAGTACAAGAAAGACAACTAGAGGTGAATTGTAGTGATTTTGCAGATCTTATCAGATATGCGAAGGGAAAACCAACATGAGATTGGTACGAACTATCTAGGAAGGAACACATCCAATAAAGGTTCATCTAAGATCTAGGAGTAGGGATTGAAAACCAATAGGGTAGAAGGCATAAGTCGAGAAAATGACATAGGAAAGTAAGTGAAGACACAATGAGCGGAGAAAATCCACTCAACACTCTAGAAAGAGAGTCAAGCCCATGACTGGTTGTCTACTGTTGCAACCATAAGACACCATCAACAAAAGAGAAGTGAGAAAATCTCAATGCCAGAGGAGTTTAAGAAGAAAAAATCCCCTACCTTTGATGGAGAAATTAAGAAGGCTAAAGAGGAAGAGGCTTGACTGTTGGGAATGAAGAAATACTTTAGTTTCCATGACTACTTTGCAAACATGAAGGCTAGAGTATCCATTTTTAATTTAAAGGGAAAGGTTGATATATGCTGGGAAGAATTGAGAAATTTCAGGGGAATTAGAGAAAAGGAATTGTTGTGAAAGAAATTTGAGAAATATTTCCATGAGAAATACCTTTCTGAGAGGTAATACAATAACAAAATTAAGGAGTTGCATGAGTATAAGCTATGACAACTCACTTGGGAGGCTTACACCAACAAACTTTTGGAGCTATTGAGGTATGTCCTATATATCAAGGATGACAAGGTGAAGATCCAAAAATATCTCAGTGGGTTACCAAAGTCTTACCAAGACAGAATTGAATTTTTTGAACCAAGAACTTTGGAGGACACCATCTCAAAATCTAAGTACTTTTATGATTAGTCTAAGCATAAGGCTTAATTCCGATCATATTGGAGAAAGAAAGATAGTTCTAGTTTCAAGGGGAAAGGAAAAAAAATCCTCTAGATACAAGCAAGATGGGAAAAATGATAAGTTAAACACTCCCACCATGGGTGAATTCCAATGGAATTTCCTTGCTACCAATAGATATCAACCTACTAAGCCAACGAGATAAGAGGTTAAGGATCCGAAAAGAAATCCATTGCAATGTTGTGGATGTGGAGAGACATAGGCTGAAGGATTTCCCTCACCAAAAACAAACAATAAGAAGTTGTATAATGTTTAGGAGGCAACAATGGTGAAAAATATGGCTTAGAGTGACTTGAATTTATGCTAAATTGAACAATAGGAAATCAAATCATCAAGCTTCAATAATCAAAATGGAAGGTATGGCAATTAACCAACCCGTTTCAATTTTGATTGATCCAAGTTATAATTTCATTTATATCATCCCAAAGGTTTCAGAGAAATGTGCTTTGCAAAGGAAGACTTGTGTTGAGTTGTGGTTGGTACAACCAGCTACGGGAGTAAAAATGTGAGTAACAAACTTACTAGAATTGTGCCCCATGGAGCTACATGGCATGTCCACTGCGATCACCCTTAACCTACTGCCTTTGGGTTCATATGAAATTTTGATTGGTATGGAGTGGCTAACAACCCACAAAACTAAAGTGGATTGCTATGATAAGTTACTAGAGTGCCTCAATGATGAAGGTGATGAAAGAAAACCACAAGGACTAAGCGAGTTTGCCTCTGTTAGGAAAATATCAGCACTGTAGGTGAAGAGATGCAGCAGAAAGGGGTGTGTCTTGTTTACGGTCCAAATGAAAAAATTACAAGAGTTCATGGAAACTAGAAAATAATACCACCATGTCTTAAAGAAATTCAGTGACATGTTTCTAGAAGAGGAGTCGAGATTGCCAATGAGGAGAGAAAATTGATTTATCAATTGAGTTGATTCGGGGAGAAATGTTAGTCTCGTAGGCCCCATATTATATGAACATGCCAGAGCCAGTAGAGTTAAAGATACAATTAAAGGAAATGAGGGATAAGGGGTATATTAGATTGAGTGTGTCACCCTAAGGAGCACAATGTTGTTTGTGAAGAAAAAGGATGGAACACTACAACTATGCATCAATTATTGGTAGCTAAATAAAGCCACAATGAGAAACAAGTACCCATTGCCAAAAATCAATGGCCCATTTTATCAACTAATAGGTGTTGTGGTTCTATAAAATAGACTTGAGATCTAGTTACCATCAGGTCTATATTAAGGATGAATACATCCACAAGATGACATTCAGGACAAGTTATGGACACTATGAATTTGTGGTGTCATTTAGGCTCACAAATGTCCCAACCACATTTATGTTTCTGATGAACAACATTCTTAGCCCGTATTTGGATAAGTTTGTATTGGCTTTTTGCAGATGAAATCTTGGTTTACTTGAAAACCAAAGAAGGGAATGAAGAGAATTTGAAAGTCATGTTGCAATTGCTGAGGGAACACAAGTTGTATGCCAATCTTAACAAATGTAATTTCTTCTAATCAATACTTGGGACATGTAATTTTGAGAGGAGTGAATGTGGACCCCGAAAAGATTAAGGCCATAATGGATTGGTGCAATTTATGAAATATCATGGAGGTAGGATTGTTCATGGGATTGGCCGAATATTACTAACAATTTATTAGAGATTTTTCAGATATTAGACATCCAATCACAACCTTACATAGGAAAGGAATCAAATTGCAATGGACATCAAAGTGCACATGTAGTTTCGAGCATCTTAAGGGATTTCTCACACAAGGACCTACTTTGAGGATAGTAGACCCAAAGAAGGACTTTCTAGTTTGCATAGATGCCTATAATGAAGGACTAGGTGGAGTCTTGATGCAAGAAGCACATGTAATGTTTTATGAATCATTCAAGGAAACTAAATGAATATGAGAAGAACTATGTCATTCATGACTTGGAGCCCTCAAAAATAGTGCACGCACTAAAGATGTGGAGGCACTACTTTCTTGGAAGAAAATTTGTGTTGATGTTAGACCATGGAGGGCTGTAATATTTGTTTTACTAGCCCACATTAAATGCAAGACAAGCCATGTGATTGAATTTGATTAGTGAGTTTGATTTTGAGATCAAGCGTATTAAGGGTAAGGAGAATATAAAGGAAGATACACTTAGTAGAAGTCTATAGGTGGCTCACTTGGCAACCATGAGAATTTGTGAATTTGAAATCAAAGAAAGGATCAAGGAGGAATTACAATATGATAAGCACTTCCAGCATGTGAAGGGATGCTTATATCCAGAGCCAATGGGATCATTGAGCAAGAATTACAAGCTCACCGATGATGGTATGTTGCTGTTTAGAGATAGATGGTATGATCCTTATGTGATTGATTTAAAGAAGCCATAATGGATGAGTTTCATAGAAGTCCTTATTCAGGTCATCTTGGATATCATAAAATGAGAACAACCATAAAGAAAGCATACTATTGGCCAAGAACAAAAAAGGAAATTGTTGAAGACATTGCCAAGTGTCTAGAATGCTAGCAAGTCAATATAGAATGTAGGCACCCAATAAATTTTTTACAACCAATTCCAACTCTTGAATGGAAGTGGAAAGTCATGTCCATGGACTTAATCATAGGATTTCCAAGAATATTGAGGCAAATGTTGCTATAACAATTGAAATGGAAAATTGAGTAAGGCAACTCATTTTATAATTGTCAAATCTGCCCACAAATCCATTGACATAGCTCAGATCTTCATGAAAGAAATATTCAAATTACATGCTATACGTAAGAATACCGTTTTAGATTGAGATGACAAATTCACATTAAGTTTTTGGAAGGCATTGTTTATTGGTTTTGGAACCCAAATAGCTTTTAGTACCACATATCACACTTCGACATATTGTCAAACGAAAAGAGTGTACATAATTTTAGAGGATATGTTGAGGATGTATGTCATGCATCATCCAAAAAGGTGGGGGGAATTCCTAATGTAAGTTGAATTTTCATACTACAATGGTTTTCAAAATTCATCGAGGATGAGCCCCTTCAAGGCCTTGTATGGCAGAAAATGCAACACTCCCATTAAGTGGAATGACCTAGAGAATAGAGTGGTTCTTGGACCAGACATGCTAATGGAGTAGGAAGTGCTCAATATTAGGCACAAATTGAAGGTTGTGTAAGATAGACAAAAGATTTATTAAGATCAACAAAGAATACACAAAAAATTTCAAGTAGGAGATCATGTATATCTCCGCATCAGACCTAGGAAGAGCTCATTTAAAAGTGGGGTCTCGTTCTAAGTTACCATCTAGATTTTGTGGACCATTTCAAATTTTGGAAAGAGTGGGACCAATGGATTATATATTTTCCTTACTGCCCACAATGAAAGCACATTATGTATTTCACATTTATTTGCTTAAGAAGTATGTACGTGACACTAATAATGTTGTTCATTGGTCTATGATATAGGTGTAATCCAAGGGAGAGTTCCAACCATAACCATTGCGCATCCTGGATCAAAGACAGATCACACCCCAAAATCGAGTAATAGAGTAGGTCAAAGTGCAATGATAGAATTTTAGACTAGATGAAGCAACCTGGGAGATGGAAGATCGAATAAGGATGTTATACCCATTTTTGTTTAATGTATAAATGAATGTAACTGTTATACACACAAATATTAGGACTTATTTTTGTTTAATGTTTATAGAACATCAAGGATGGTGTTCACTGAAGGGGGTGGGGTCTATAACAACCCTATTTGTTACCCCTATATTTTACATATGCCATTGTGTGCTACAACGTAAGAGTCATGGTTGGTTGGAGTAGTTGGACTATAAAATCAAACTTAAATGTAAACACTCATTTTGCCTGACAAGTTATGAGAATTTTACAAGAGCGGGAAGGGTGCAGGATCAAACCCACCTCTCCTCAAAGATTGAGGAACAACATAGTAGTGGAGGAATATTTGTGAAAGTAAGTAGCAAAAAAGCTAGGATAAATAATGGATAGATAGTGACTGACATATGGTGGATAGATGATGGATGGAAAGGACATAGTTCTGTTTCTTGATCAATTCATCCTTCTATTCCTACTGGGTGTAGTTGATTGTTATTCCTTAAAGTGTCCAAAACTCGAGTGAGGAGTTGTGGAACATGAAAGGAGAAAGAAAAGACAATGATTGACTTAATTGCTAAGCCTCGTGCTTTATGAACTTTGGGGTGTTATTCCCTGTGCTTGTTTTTGAGGCCACTAGACCGTGTGTCTATTCCTGTGAGGTCAATGGGAGGATTAATGGATGACTAAATCACTATGGTGCTTATCGTATAGCTGATGAAACACTTAGAAAAGGAAAAATGAGTCACTGTGGTGCTTGTTAGAGAGTTGTTAACCACTTGGACAATGGAATGTAGACTACTGTGGTGATTGCTATGAAAAGGCAACTAATAAACCACTTGGACAGTGGATTCAATCTTTTGGATTGAGCAATACCCCATTTGGAACCTGAGTGAAGCCCCGTGAATGGAATCACGAGAGTAAGTGAAA
>APFE030454469.1:0-18030 GCA_000404065.3 Pinus taeda | reverse complement strand
AATCCTGGGGGAGCACACAGGTTTAACAATACAAAGCAAATATCAACATACCATGGGGATTGCAAAAAGGTTTCACTGATCTGTGGAGTCGCCAGCTCTGGTTCATTGTCCAGTTGATTAATTTCTAAGGCTTGGAAATTTGTTTCGGACATTAGTTTGGCTAACCCTTGTCCTTTTATCAGCTTGGTAGGTTTTATCTCAATGTCATATTCAAGAATGATGGCAATCCACTTGCCTCTTTTGCCTTCTAGTCCCTCTTGGGTTAATATATCTTTTACAACAGAGTTTGGGACATAGGCAATCACATGGGAGTATAAGATGTAAATTTTGAAGTCTTTGATGGCCTTAACCAGGGCATAAGCCTGCTTTTCCATGATATGATATTTCAAGGGTGCATCTCTTAAAGCTTGGTTGAAGAAAGAAATTGGCTTTTCAGTACCTTGATCATCCTTTTGCAAAAGGGAAACAGCTATGGTGTAATCAGACGCAAAAGAAAAAATGATAAAATCTTTGTCGAATTGCGGACTGGTGAGGACAGGCATTTGGGTCAAGGCAGTTTTGATACTCTCAAAAGCCTACTTTGTTTCAAGAGACCACTTTACCTTTGCATCCTTCTTTAACATGTTTCTCAGTAACCTTATTAGCTCGGCTAGGTTTGGGATAAATCTCCTTAGGAAATTGATCTTTCCAAGGAATTCTTGCAGTTCTTTTATGTTTCTTGGATATGGGATTTGGAGGATAGCTTGAATTCTTTCAGGACCGATTCTAATCCCATATTTTGATATGATATGGCCTAGAATCTTTCCTTCTTCAAGGGAAAACAAGGACTTCTTAGGGTTCAAGGAAATGCCATATTTCCTGCATGTCATGAAAATTTGCCTTAGATGCTTAAGGTGCTCTTGGTCAAATTTGGAGAAAGGGGTTAGGTCATCAAGGTAAACAACAAGGAAATCATGTATCTCCTTGAAAAATGCAATATCCATTTCCCTTTGAAAGGTAGCACCAGCATTCTTTAGCCCGAAAGGCATTTTAACATACTTAAATGTTCCCCACGGTGTGGTAAAGGCTGTCTTGTCTTGGTCATCCGGGTGAACAAGTATCTGATTAAATCCTGAAAATCCATCTAGTAAAGAAATTATAGATGAACCCACTACTCTTTGTAAGATATGGTCCATTTTGGGCAAAGGATAGTGGTCTTTTAGAGAGACCTGGTTTAAATTTCTCAAGTCTACACACAGTCTGATCTCTCCTGTTTTTTTTCTTGTGGGAACTAAATTTGATATCCATTCAGAAAATCTGATGGATGCAATGATACCTGCTTCAAACATTTTCTTTGTTTCTTTTTCAATGAGGGGAAGAAGCATGGGGTTGATTCTTCTAAGTTTATGTTTGAACGGTTTTTTATTTTGTTTTAAGGGAATGGTGTGTTGAATTACTGAGGTGTCATAGGACTTCAAGTCCTCATAACTCCAAGCAAATAGGTCTTGGAATTCTTTAAACAAATCCACATATTTTGGTTTTTGATCAAGAGGCAGATTTTTGGATAATTTAATCACTTTGGGCTTGTCTGCTATTCCTATGTTATGTTTTTCAATAGCTGCATTTATAGGCTCCATTTTTGGTTTCTTGGGCACATCATTATTATCAAACATGTCTTCTAATGGAGTCAGTCCAGCAGGCAAAAAGTTATCCTTTAGGTCAATGAACTCATCCTCAGTTTTGGTTGTTTCTTCTAAATGCATATTTTTCAGATTTTGTATGTTTGCCTAGTCAAAAACAGTTGGCCTGAGAATTTGTTTAGTTGTTGCAGCTGTTACAGCCTGCTGATTTTCTTCTGTTAGCTGTTGGGAATCGTTTATGGCATCCATGTCAATGTTTGTATTCGAAAATTCGCCCTCAAGAGTGAGGAAATTGTTAATCTGGGCATCATTTTGAAACACTTGCCAATCTTTAACATTGTTAGGGACTGAGGGTCTATGTTTTATCTCAGCAGTGAAATGGTGTTTTGGCTCAAAGGGAAGCTTGCATGTACTAGCAAAAGTTGCTAGGCTGTGAGCATGAATATTATGGTCTCTTGAAATTTTGGCAAGCTTGGATTCATTGAAGGACCTGAGAATTTCTGTGGCATCAGTCCTATAAGCTCTCATTCTGTTGTCATTGGTAACAGAGTTACCTTTCATTTGTTGTATGATTAAATCAGAGTCACCTATAATGGACACTTTTGCAGCTCCTAGGGCTTTGAGCAATTTAAGGCCTAAGAGGAGAGCCTCATACTCTGCCATGTTATTGGTACATCTGAAATTTAACCTATAGACATGGCCTTTTGTGTGATTATCATGTGTATTGTGAATCCATACCCCTGCCCCTACTCCTAACTTATTGACAGAACCATCAAACTCTAGATACCATGTGATTTCTTGTCTTTGGCTTGTATTAAGAGTTTCAGTTATCTGAAGGTTGGGCAGACTTACGTTTTCTGTTTCAGGATGTTTTTCTTGCTTGTTGGTTGCCTCGATTGTTGTGATAGTTTCATGGGTATTGGCAACTGATTCCTCATTGATGCATGTTTCTTGCTCTAAGGCTAAAGGTTTCTCATTAGTTGGGAGACTTGTATCATCATTGAATAAAATAAAAGAATCCATATCAGAATGGATTGCGAAAATTGGAAAATGTTGGGGCTTTTCCTCACTACTTACCAAATACTTCATCAGTGTTTCCCTGTAGAGTCTCTTTGGTTGCCCAAAGACAGATATAGTGGCATAAGAGAGGTCAAGTTGAAGGGATCCTTGTAGTTTTTCTCCCCATGATCTTGATAGGAGCATACCATACTTTGCGGGAATATCAGCAACTACTACGTCCATTAGGATTGTCTTATTGGGAAATTGGACTAAAGACACATAAAGGTCTTTGATTAAGCCTAAGCACTTGACCTGACTTGAGTCAAAGGAGTATAGATCTTTGTAGGGTCTAGTGACATCAAGGTTCAACTTTTCCATTACAGCTTTGGGCATAAGATTGTGTGAGGCACTTGAGTCAAACATAGCATTGTGCAAGATTTTTTCATGTATGTGCAAGCTGACATAAAAGGGTGGAACAGGTCCATATGTTGATTTCCCATTAAATTTTGGACCAAACAGCAACTCAGTGGTATCGTCTAAAACATTTACATCATCCCTGACCTGCGACATTTGAAGTGACCTTTGAATTTGCTGCCTATAGACATCATGCTTGGCAAGTTCAGAGAGGGGGATGGATATCTTGAGTTTGCCAATCTCTGTTTCTAAGTTGATTGGTTTCTCCAGCAGAATCCTTGCATTAGTAGTAGTAGTTTTTTCGTTGTCAAGAATGTTTTCTCTGTTTTCTTTTTGAATGTCTGCGTTATGATGAATGGCAGCTCGTGGTATATCTGCTTTGGGAAGATTTTTGGGAATGCTGCTCCCCTCTTCTTTTGAGGAAGAAGGAGGCAGAAGCTGGTCAATAGGAGGTTGCACGTCTGTTATGTCTTCTACAGTCACTTGGTGTGGGTTTGGGACAGAGCTATCAGCTGGTTGAGTTATGGTGACCTTGTCTTTAATTTTGTTGAGCTGTTCGCGGTCCTTTGTTTTGCTGGGTGCCGGGACATCGATGGTCCTTGTTCTAAACTTATATTGTTTTTGCACCTCATATACAGCAGTATCATAACCTTGTTTGAAATCAAAAGACTCACCAGTCTTAGTTTGAAATTGGTTTATGTCATGTTGGTCTTGGTCTTCTTGAGTGAGAAAAGTATGTTGCTCATTTTTTGAATCTAACAAATTCATGTGAGTCTCATCCATTGGCTAACTAGATGTGGATGCCTCTGCATAATTTTCTTGGAAAGGAGGCCTAATATCATGGTCGGGACTAGCCCTTCCAGCGTTTGAGTTTTGGGTTTTTCTGAAATTTGGATTCCTTATGGCATTGGGCTATTGTCCTTCCCATGATGTTTTCCTCTTGACATTTTCTACTCTGTCTCCCAGCCTATGGATGCCACTGATAATGGCATCTAGCTTCTGGTCGAAGGCTGAGGGTTCTTCTTTGAAGATAGTTCTTTTCTCAGTTCTGGCTCTGTTCCTTTTGGCAATTAGATTTGCCTCCACACTAACAACAACGTTTTGCATTTCTGCAAGGCTTTGAGGGGCTCTTTCCCTTAACTGGTAAGCCATTTCGGCATCAAAACCATCAGGGAATTTGTACAAAGCAAGGTCAGGTGGAGGTCTCAAGTTTTGGGGTATTGCATTATAAACATTGTTGAATCTTGCATAATAGTCCAAGACAGTCTCCTGAGGACCTCTTTTGATGTTGTCATATTCGGATAGTATGTGTAGGGGGTCTTTCTTTTTCTCCCATCTATTGATAAATGACTGGTATAAGGCTTCTGGGTCTGCTATGGAATTGGCCGAGAGTGCTCTAAACCAAGTCCTAACGTCGCCTGTTAGACTTTGAACAAAAATTTTCATTCTCACACTATCATCATCGATTTCATAGCTCTCAAAGTAATCCTGTATTTTCTTTGTATGTTGGAGGGCTGTGCAGGCACTTGTGCCATCAAAATATGTTATTTTGGTCTGATAATCCTGAGGCATAGCCCCGAGATTTACAGGTAAGTTTAAAGGTGCATATCTGTTAGACATGTTGACAGGGATAAGTGGAACAACAGGGGAAACTGGGATAACAGGAACAACTGGGGTAGAAGGAGTAGTAGTGGTAGTATGAGTAAAGGATGGAGGTGTAGAAGAGCTGCTTGGAGAAGGGGATGATGAATCAGGGGAACTTGGGGTTGACCGAAATAAAACTTTGACAGGGGTTGGAACACCGCTTGGCTGGACTGTTTCAGGACTAGAAGCGGTGGGGTGTTCTTGTTGCTTTTTTTTTCTAACAATCTTAGGGATTAAATTCGGATTTTCAAAAGCAGCTAGGCGATTAGGATCAGGGTTTGATCTTGTATGACGCGTTTGCTTTTTAGGAGCCAACTTCTAATCTGGTTTTTTTTTTTTTTTTTTTTTTTTTTTTTTTATTGGGAATTTTTCTAAAACACAGGTCCACCGAGGTTTTTAAAGGTTGGTTTCTTCCTCTGTGGGGCTGCAGACTGGTTTTGTGAGATTATCTGAGGAGGTCCCCAGGGGAGTCGCCATTATGTTATCACTCAGGTTGTCCCTTGGCTCCTGAAAGGGATACGGCCGAGGTAACCACAAACCAATCTTTGGATTGCAGGTTCTAGCCCACCCGCAATCAGAGAGGGCTCTCTCTTAATGATTTAGCTTTGTTGATGAAGATTTTAGGCTAGCTATTGGATTCAGTGGGTTTTGTTTAAATTTGGATGGAGTTTGAATGGAAGGAAGTTGCATTCAAGCAGAGAGGCAAGGGATAGTGTGATAAGTTTCAAACCATTGGGCATGGAGTCATGGATTAAGGCTTGCTTTTGCGTTTTCTTGGTCACAAGAAGATTATAGAGCAGGATAGCTACACATGAAACAACACCAATTTGCTGAAAAGATGGGATGAAAGTCAGAGATGAAAGGAAATTAAGAATCTTTCATTAGCTAACAGAGAGGGAAGGTGAATGAATGGTTATCTAGGAGCAGTTAATAATTCCTAAATTAACATTCATATGTGAAAGAAAACAGTGTAAATATGATCATTGAAGTATGCATATTCATGTTTGTTCCTGATGAAAACATGCAGAAATCACATAAATTGAGCATAGGGTGCTACCAAGCAAATCCTAAACTATTCTTCCTTTCTGTAATTTTAGATGGTGAAACACAGATGATAAAACAAACATAAGAAACTAGACAGAGTTAAAAAACACTTATTAAACCATGTAGAAGCACAGGAATTCCACAATCACTCTTTGGCCAATTGAACACAGTGCACAGGTCTTTCTCCGAACTCTCAAGCAATTTTTGATTATAGAAATTATCACATATACAGTGCGAGTCTCTGCTCGAGCAGAAAATCAACACAACCAAGATCAACTATCCAACCCCTATTACATTTTCCAGGGTGGTATATATAGGCAAAATATCTGAAAGTATTTATTACAACTGACCTAGATAGGTCTCTGGGAAAGCTTTATAAAACCTAATCTATGCTGGAATTAAATGCAAGTAAGTCCTTTTGGGTTGCGCTAGAGGCAGCTGGATCAAACTGACTTAATGTGGTGTCCTCGGTGACTTGGTTCAGTGGTTCTGTAATAACTGTGCATTAAGTTTTGATCCACCGATCTTTATGAGAGTTAATGTGCAGTCACTGAGTTTTGAAAGCTTTAAATGGCTTCACCATTTTCTTTGACTTTGCTGGAGGGTCTTTAATTTTCACCTGCTTCGGGCTACTGAAAGATTTTTTCTGATACACTTTGTCGCTACATTTATACTCTCCGTCGCTTCCTGATACTCTTTGACATGGTTTTTGGCTGCATTTTTGATCTGATACTCTTTAACCTCTGATCCTGGTCTCTCTCTGTCTTCTAATGCGTTCAAAACTGAAAAATCGGGATTTTTCGGGCCTTTTTGGTGCAAAAATGGCTGAGGAATCAAAAGATTCCCTAAATATTCTCCATTTCGGCCTATTTCCCGTAGTGATGCGCGATTATCACTTCACGCTAATCGCGCATCGAAAATTGCCTCTGTTTTTCATTCTGGAGCTCCGAAGCTTGATTTTTGCGCTTGCGCGTTTTTTCCGTTTTTTGTCTGCTAACGTCAACATGACGTCAGCAGTACGGCGGATGATGTCAGCGATGGGACCCTCTGGTACAGATGTGACGTCAGCATGCTGACGTCAGCAGGGTGACATGGCAATACGGCGGGGTGATGACGTGGCAGGGACACGTGGCGGGTGACGTGGGCCAGGCACAAGCACAGGCAGGAAGGGGTGAGGTGGAGGCGACGTGGCACTCCTGTTATGCGAGGGGAGGGCAGTTTTGGGAGTGCATCGGACCGCCTTTGGTACAGAGGTGGTTTCTGTCAGGGGTGACCAGATGCAATGGGAAGCCGCCAGCTGTCCCGGTGTACGACGGTAAAATCGTCGGACATGGGGTGCTAACGTACCCACACAAGAGGGCGCCCGATATGCACAAGGGCTGTCGGATCTGGGGGAGGCGATCTGACGGTGGACGGGAAGGGAAGATGCGTGAAGTTTAGTACAAGTGCGCGCGCGTTAATTTTTCAATTTTTCGCGGCGCAGGCGGGTTTAAACTTTAGGACATGGTTTGATGTTTCGGCGCTTTGTTTAACTATTAATCAAACCTTAATAATTTCCAAAGCGATGGGTGGAGGGGGTTGGTTTATGCATTTGGAGAGGGGTTCTATGTGTTTCGGAAGGAGTCCAAACACTAGGGAAGGGGAATTATGTGGAGATGAGGGCTCTTACTAAGATCCAGGTGACTTAGTAATTCACAAGGAGATATTTATGGCTATATTTCAACCAGAGGAAGGGGATATTTACATAGGGGAATTATTAACATAGTTTTAATAGGGGGAAGGGGAAATATATAGGGATTTACATAATAATGTCAAGAGTTAATATGAGAATGACAAGAAGGGTGCTAAGTCTCAGAGATCTTAGGCTTTAAAGGGGAGATAGAACTCTGTAGAGAAGTTATGGACCCTCCTTGAGTAAAGAAGATCTTTACAAGGCAAATGACATGGAAAATGATGAAACTAAGAGATATCAAGCAGATCTTGACCTCTTTTGGGGAAATTAGTAAATGATTTAGGGAAGAGGAAGAAAGGGAAGTTAGTTATGCCTGATTTAAGCTCCTCCATATGAAACTACCTGATGACTGTGACCTGAGTAGAGATGATACTTTGAAAACATAAAATTGATCAGAAATCAAGATTCTGCAACCTCAAAACTACCTACCCAGCCTACTTACCTAGCATTTTTTCTTATTTTTGGTTTGGGTGCACTTAAACTTGCAGACCCAGCTTTTCAACTTTTTCTTTTTCTATCCTCCTATCTACAAACTACCCTTATTTCTTCCAAGGGCCCAGATTAAGCAGTTGGGCTCTTTTGATTCTCTACCTATCTAAGAATCTGCCAAGATTAGGCTATTTTGCCAGACTGTTCGTTCTCTATATTCTAAAACAGGAAATTGAAACCTAGGGAGACCAAGATTAAGCTGTTTGGACCTCCCTTTAGCTGAAAACTTTGCAAAAATGGAATAACTCTTCAAAACTGGAATGCAGCAGATGAACTTTGACTAGCACTCTTTCATGGCCTCTTTCTTTGGTGTCTTTCAGCAAATATGGAGCATTGCAACATGCAAAGTATGACATATTTGGCCCGTAAAAAATGTCAATCATGAAATATGAGTAACCTGCTGCAGCAGGAGGCTAACACCTTCCAAAAATTTATTTACAATCTTAGTTTTTCCATCAGATTGAGGATGATATGATGAGCTATGAACTAATTGAGTACCTAGATAAGAAAGCAATTTTGTCCAAAATTTTCCAGTGAAAATGGGATCTTTGTCTCTTACAATAATCTTTGGGTTTCCATGTAGATTTTGAATTGTTTCCATAAATGAAGTAGTAACTGTACTAGCTTTAAATGGATGAGATAATGCACAAAAGTGTGCATACTTGGTAAGTTGATCAACTACCACCATGATGATGTTCTTTCCTTCGAACTTGGGTAAACTGGTGATAAACTCCATTGAAAGCTCCTCCCAACATTGACTTGGAATGGATAAAGGTTGTAGTGGACCCGAAGTCCTAATTGTCTCAACTTTATTTTATTGGCAAACTAGACATTCCACCACAAACTTTTGAATATCAGATTTAAGGCCATCCCAAAAAAATTCCTTCTTAACCCAATGGTAAGTTTTTAAATTTCCCGAGTCCCCTCCTAAGGAAGAGGTGTGCAATTCTAGAAGAATCTTTTGTTTGTTGGCAATTCTTATAAAGGTATAAGTGATCTTTGTACCATAACGAATCATTTTTCCAGCTAAATGTATCAGATGTATTAGGATATTGCTACAACTTTTGAATGATTTCCCACACTTCTTCGTCATTATTCCATTCACCCCTTGCTTCGGTTATCCAATCTGGTTGGATAATAGAAATGGAACAAATAAATGCTTCCACATCCTCATCCTTTCTTGAGAGCGCATCTACAACAACATTTTGCTTGTAGATGATTTCAAAGTCATAACCCAACATCTTTGTGATCCATTTTTGCTGCTCTTCATAAGACAATTTTTGTTCTAAAAAGTATTTAAGACTATCATGATCTGTTTTTACGTTGAAGTGTCTTCCTATTAGGTAAGGTCGCCATTTCTTAAGTGCATGTAGTATTGCCAACATTTTCTTCTCATAAATAACTTTGTGTAAATGCTTCCTTTAATTGGATGACTTTCAAAAGTAATGGGTCTTCCTTCTTGCATTAAGACAACACCAATTCCATTTCCCAAGGCATCACACTGCACAATAAATGTTTTTGTGAAGTCTAGTGTAGCTAAGACTAGTTATTGGCACATTGTCTCTTTAAGATGTTCAAAGGCCTTAGTTATTTCTGGAGTCTAAGAAAATGCATCTTTCTTCAATAATGTTGTTAGAGGTGCAACTATTCTCCCATGATTTTTAACAAACTTGCGATATACCCTGTCAACCTGAGAAATCCTCGTAGATACTTTATGGATGTGGGGATTTTCCATTCCTTAATGGATTTAATTTTGTTAGGGTCTACCTTAACACCCTCATGAGATACAATATGACCCAGATATTCCACCTCATGTACTCCAAAGAAACATTTGGATGTTTTTGCATATAATTGTTTCTCCTCCAATAGTTTGAGCACTATGTCAACATGTTGAACATGATCCTTCCAAGGACTTGTTGTAGATTAAATATCATCAAAAAATACTAACACAAATTTTCTAAGGAAGGGTTTGAAAATGGAATTCATCAAAACTTGAAATGTAGAAAGTGCATTGGTAAGGCCAAAAGGAATGACCAAAAAATCATAATGACCTTCATGAGTTCTAAATGTTGTTTTTGGAATATCTTCGATCTTCATTATTATTTGATGATATCCTGAATGAAGATCCAACTTCGTGAAGTAAATTTCTCCATGTATTTCATCCAATAATTCATCAATGACAGGAATGGGAAATTTATCTTTAATAGTGATCTTTGAGCTCTCTAAAATCTAAACACATGCACCATGATCCATCCTTCTTGTGCACCAATACTAATGGAGTGGATAAAGAACTTTGACTAGGTTGAATTATACTAGTGTCTAGCATTTCTGCAACCATATGTTCAATTTCACTCTTTTGGGCATAGAGATATTTATAAGGCCTGATGTTTGGAGGAACACTTCCTGGAATCAAATGAATAGCATGATCATTATCACGAATAGGTGGGAGGCTTTTGGGGGTCTCAAATACCTTGGAATGATTGTCCAAGACTTTTTGGAGATCTGGAGAAATAGTTGATTTTATTGTTTGAACCTTTAGTGAACATAATTGTGCAATTATGCCCCATTGTTCTTTCTTTAGAAGCTTGGTCATGCTATTAGAGTTGATTATCTTTCCTGGTTTCCCTATGATACATCTTAATTCAACATCCTTTCCTTCCAAAAAAAAAATTCAAGAAAATTTCTTGAAAATTAAAAGCTATTGTACCCAAAGATTGTAACCATTGGACTCATAGTACAACATCAACACCCCCCATTGGAATGAAAAGCATTGAACTATTCAATACATATTCTCCCATGGATAGCTTGATATTATGGAACTTTACAGAGAAATTTATGGTTCCTCCATTTCAATTATCACTTGACACTCTGATGATGGATATAGGAAACAATTCAATTCCTTGGCTATCTTACAATGAATAAAATTATGGGTACTACCTGAATCAATCAAAACTATCATCTTTTTCTTCTTGATATGTCCTTCTATATTGAGAGTTTGAGGAATGGTAACTCCTGCCAATGCATTACAATATATGGTTGGATTCATTTCTTCTTTCTATGAGGTTGGTTCTTGTCTTATATCCTCCTCTTTTGATGATTCTTGTTCCTTTTCTTCCTGCTCTTCACAATCTATGTAGAATAATTTCTTTTCAGCACACTTATGACCTTTATTGTATTTGCTATCAAAATTGTAACAAATCCATTTTTCTCTTTTTTATTCCAATTATTGTGGTGTCAACCTTGTAGGTTGTGGAGGAATAAGACCAACAACACTTCCATATTTATAGTTGAGTGGTAGACTTCATTGTTGCCATAATTTTTCTTTCAACTTTTCTTGCCACCCTGAATGCCTTCTCTAATGAATTAGGTTCCCAAATGTGAACCTCATTTTGGATGTTATATTTTAAAGTTCCTATGAATACATCAATTCTATGCTCCTCTGGAATATCATCTACCCTAATATTCAATTTTTGGAAGTCTTCAATGTGCTCTGCCATTGAACCCTTTTGTTTGATATTTATCAATTGGGTAAAGAAGGTGTTTCTCTTTTTATCTTCATAATGTGTTATCATTTCCTCTGTAAAAATTGACTAGGTGACAAGTGGTTTACGAGAAAAAATACATCTATGCCATGCAAACTTATTTGGTTCTAAATATAAGTATGCAATACGTACCTTTTGTGAGGGTTAAACCTCATGTAGATCAAAATATTGCTTCATCTGTACTATCCAAGTTCCCAGATACTTGCCATCAAACTTCCTCATATCTATTTTTGGAATATGGAATTTCTTAAACCCCACATGGGAGTCTCTAAAATCGTGATTGATATTCCTTTTGTCTTCATCATGATTTTCATTGATTTCCTTGTCACCAATGGGATGCCTTTCTTCTAGCAACTTTGCCAAGCCTCCTTTCAATCCTTCTATCTTGACATTCATCATTTCTTCCATGCATGATTTTGAAACATCATTCAAAACTACCATGCCCCTTTTTATACCATCTATATTAACATTGATCATGGCTTCCAATTCATTTTTGTTACTTTTTGTGAGAGCGAAATTTGTTGAATTTGGTCTTGCAATTTTGATATATCATGTTGCATTTCTTCCTCTTCTTCATGTGTCATAGTGGAGCTTGCGAGTTGCTTACTAGGTGTTTCCATTTTATTTCTTTTGGGCATCAATTAATGATAATTATGCTTCACTATGCCCTTTGAATCACTTCAAACTAATTTTTCAAGCTAAACTTATGCAAATTTTTAAAAAGACTACACACTTTTTTTTTTTTTTTTTTTTTCATAGGAGCTCGATATTGAATCTGTTGTATCTTTGTAATTTCGGATCTCCAAGGTCTAAAATTTTGTCCTATAGTAGCCCTCTGAGTCGTCTTTCTAGCCCCACAAGTCTGATCAAGATTGGAGTCTTCAAGAAAGGGTTAGGTCAAATATCCCATGATGACCAGATTATAGACTAGTTCAGTAGAGAAAACTTGTACAAAGTGCCATGGGTCACCATTTAAAATTTCAGACCTAAAAACAATACACATAAAACTACAGTTCGTTCTATTTATGTACCTTCTTGCGAAATATTTTCCCAAGGTCCCTTGTTTGGGATGTAATTCGGGGTCTTGCACAAACCCTAACTTCCTTGTAGCATATCTTTGAAACTATAGCGATCCAAGATCTGAAATTTAGACTCAAGGCTCAACAAGATTTTGGCTCAAATGGGTTATTTTTTTATTTTCTAAAACTTCATAGAAAAAACGTTATAGCAAAAATTCCAAGATGACATGTTTGGAGCAAAGAAGCCCTATAATTCAAAGCTTTGATACCAAACGTTGTGCAACAACCCACAAATTAAAAGAAAAAAGATAGATCAAAAACTTCAGAATCAACCTCTTCGAGCGGGGAACCTCCTTTTCATTACATAAATGAACAATTCTTGGGCGATTCAAATGACGAGACCTCCTTTCTATATATAGGGGTATAAGGGGTCACAATATAATCAGAGTCGACATAAAAGTAATAATGTAAGGGCACAACAATAACAATATGTGGCACAATAATAACAATATGGGGACTACATGGGGCACAATAATACAATGAGGGGGTACACTGACAATAACAATGAGGGAATACACTAGCATTATAGGGACCTAACATTGTTTTTGGTAGTTGTTTGATTCTTCACACAGATTAATAAGTAAAAAGGAACCACAAGAAGTTATCAAGTAAAGAGAATTAATCATAATCATTGCCCTATTGAATTCTCAACATGGAATCAGAGCTCAGGTTGGCTAAGGGCATAATTAAGATCTAAAATACATTGAAGAAGGTCATCAAGAAGTGTTCAAAGGTAACAAACTATCTCAAGAAAAACATTAAGGAAGCACATAGTCTCTTATTCTCTACAAAGAAGGAAGTAATTAAGGAAAAGGATGAAGGTCTCTTCTCAGAACTCACTAGTAGATTCCAAGATGAGAACATTTGGGTAATTTATAGTGGTGCATCTAAGCACATGAAAGGCTATCAAAAACAATTGAAGACCTTATCAAGGGGAAAATATTCTTACTTAGTGGAACTTGGAGATAACAAAATCTATCCCGTGAGAGGCATTGGATCAACCTCTATAGAGTTGGAAAATGGAAGCAACATGCATATCGAAAACATCCTATTTTTTCCAGGTTTGCATAAGAACTTACTTTCCATTTCAAGTCTAGAGGACAAGGGTGATAGAGTAGCTTTGATTGATGGGAAATTTGTTGTATGGAGTAAAAAATCAAGCATAGAAAATGCTAAAGTAATTGGTATTCAAGAAGGAAGATTTTACATGCTGGTATCTCGTCTAGCTCAAACCTTGGTTCACATTGAATTTAGACCATGTGAACTATGGCATAGAATAATTGGTAATCTTAATTTTAATATCCTCCCAACTCTAAGTTCCATAGTCGATGGAATACCTGAACTAAATAAGACCATGAAGGAGTATGTAAGGGATGTGCATTGGACAAGAATACCAAGAGACAATTCGGAAGCAATACTTCATGATCAAAAGAAATATTGGATCTCATTCACTCCGATGTGTGTGGCCCTATGACTCCTAAATATCTTGGAGGTCATCTATATTATGTCACATTTATAAATGATCATTCAAGAAATACCTAGGTTTACTTAATGAAAACCAAGGACGAAGTACTTACAAAATTTCAAGAATTCAAAGCTAAAGTGGAGAACCTTACAGAAAGGAAAATCAAGATACCAAGATACGATAATGGATGAGATCATACATCCCAGGATATTATAGCATTATGTAAGGAATCAAGGATTAAGAGGGAGATGGAAGTCCCATATAATACTGAACAAAATTGAGTTGCAAAACGAAAGAACTAATCCATTGAAGAAAGTGTAAAGATGATGTTACATGATCAAGATATACCAAATTTTTTTATGGGGATAAGCCACGAAGACTGTAGTATATATTCAAAATTGAAGTCCCCATAGGTCACTAGAAAACAAGACTCCCAAAGAAGTATTCACTGGGAAGAAGCCTATTGTAGATCATCTCTGAATATTTGGGTGTCCCATATATATTCATATACCAAAGAATAAAAGAAAGAATCTAGATCCTTTAGGAATGAGATGAATATTTGTTGGATACAACAAATCCTATGAGGCATAAGCAAGGAAACCATATAGAATTAATTCGACATGTCATATTTGACGAAAGTGTCACATTCAAGAAATCTAAGGAACTTCCCATGGAATCTGATAACAAATAACTTCTAGTATTTGAAGAAGAAGTTAACATGGAAGAAGAAGAATCACATCATGAAGATGAGGGTCCTAGTGAAACCATTCAACCTATGCTCCTACCCTAATCAAGAAAGAGACCAAATTGGTTGAAGTCTACACTACTTGATGCAGAAGGTAATGGGGAAGCGAAAGGTGCATTTATAGAAAGAAAGAAACCCAAGAGGTATTATGGGTATGTTGTGTACACGACAAAACTAATAGAAGAAAAACCATACACTTCTAAAGAAGCTATCAACCATCAGGAATGGAAGGATGCCATGGATGAAGAGTATCAATCTACAATGAAGAATGGATTTGGGAAATTTTACCTAGGCCCAAAGATAAATCTGTGGTAAATTCTAAGTGGATCTACAAGATCAAACGTGTGGAAGATGGAAGTATAGATAAGTATAAGGAAACATTTGTGGCTAGGGGTTTCTCCCATCAAGAAGGCATTGACTATGAAGAGACATTTTCTCTAACAACAAGTTATATGCTGGTTCATTCATTGGCCTCTCTAGCAGCATTGATGGAATGGAACATCTATCAAAATGATGTTAAGGTTACATTCCTGAATGGCATAATTGATGAGGAAGTCTATATAGAGAAACCCTTGGGATTTGAAGTTAAAGACGAAAATGAATATGTTTGCAAATTGAAGAAAGCATTATATGGACTCAAGCAAACACCAAGGGCATGGTATGCTAGAATGGGTGAATATCTTAAAAGAATGGACTACACAAGAATTTATGTTGATCTGACCCTTTATCTCAAGGTTGTAGACAGAGAACCTGTGATCATTCTTTTGTATGTAGATGATATTCTCTTGACAAGTGTAGAAGGTCAAATTGAAGAATGTAAGAAGAAACTAGCAACAAAATTTGACACGAAAGATCTAGAGCTGATGCATTACTATTTAGGACTAGAAGTTTGGTAAGGAATTTATGAAGTTTATTTGGGTCAAGGAAAGTACGTGATCAAGATGTTGAAGAGGTTTCACATGATGGATTGAAAACCTATGACCACTATGATGATCACAAAATTGAAAATACTAAGGAGTTCTGAATCGATCCCTCTGGATCCTTCCAAGTATAGGCAATTTATAGGCTTACTGATGTACTTGGTGAACACTCAACTTGAAATATGTTTTGAAATAAAAATTCTCAATCAATTGCAAGTGGAGCCAAAGCATGATCATTGGATAAAAAAAACATATACTAAGATACTTTCAAAGAACTATCCAATACTTCCTAAAATATGATAGGAGGAATGATGTTCGCCTAATTGGATATACAAATTTTGACTGGGGAGGAAGTGAGCAGGATGGAAGATGCACTACAAGAGGATGTTTTAGTTTGGGATCCTCTATGATCTCATGGATGAGTAGAAAACAAGATACAATTGTTTTGAGTAGTGTTGAGGCTGTGTATATTGTGGCTGGTGAAGTAAGAAGAGAAGCAATTTGATTGAGGAAGCTGCTATCTGACCTATTCAAAGGACCGATGGACCCTACCGTGATACATTTTATAACACTAGTTGTATACATTTTTTTAAGGACCTAATATTGCATGGAAATACAAAGAATATAAACAACAAGTATCACTATATTCAAGAGCTAGTACAAAATGGTGTGTTACAACTACAATATATCTCCATTGACGAGCAGGTAGCTAACATATTAACAAAATCTCTTCCTAACAAGAAGCTTGTGTACTAGATATACAATATTGGCTTGGTTGATATATCTTCCCTAGTTGAGTGGGAGAGATAGGCACGTCATTCTTGTCTTCACTTGGGAAGAAAGAATGGAGGATTGGGTAACCATACGGAATTCAATACTCTTTAAGGATGTGGTAGGGCATCCAAGATAATAGTAGTCATGGAGAAATATTATTTTAGGACTAGCTATCCAAGACAAGAATAGTCCAAAGAAGGTCATACTCGATGAACACTCGATCGGAGTATGTACCTTGAGAGACAATGATGATGGTGTCTATAATCATTTGTCTCACCGTCATTGTGCTCTGATCTTGTGGAGAGATAGAGTTGTTAGTCAAGGCCTTGTTATGTGACAATGTTGGTTGGTATGATACTAGATAGATGGGGTACCTCTTATGAATACCTCCCTAGTTAAGAGGGAGTGTTGAAAATGTGTAACTAGGTTCGGTCTTCATAAGTATGAAATGTATTTTTGGTTCTTGTAAATTATGAAATAAAAGAAAATTATTATTATTGTTTTTAGAGCATGGTTTTCATACTCAAGGTATTTTATTTTATAATTTAAGCACCCATTAAGTGCTTCTAGGGTTTTTCCTAGTTCAAGTAGTCAAAAGAGTCATTGTCATAAGTTAAAGACCCCATTGGGCACATTGTAACTTGTAAAGAATTTTTTTTTTTGTATTTTAAAATGTCAGAATACCCTCAAAGATCAAGTTGGCCTAGCAGTTGGAAAGTTGGCCATAAGGAAGAGACACATCCTCCCTTGAAAAAGCCTATATATAGAAGAGGGCTCGACCTCTTTGAAGACACTAACTTATCTCTCATTCTAATGAAGGGAGAAGAAGGAAGAGGTAGCGAAGGAAAATAAGGAAGAACAAGTTTTTGTGTTTGGGCTATCTTTCTCTCGCATGTGCTAAATAGGACTAGGGTTTTGTTGATGGTATCGGATCTGCCAACATTCAAGGGATCTCCTCGAGATGAGGTCCCAATTAGACCTCACACCATTTGGTGTAGGAGTCCCATCCGATATGATGGCCCATTTCCAAATACTTAGATATTTGCCTCGGCTCTAGATTTCAGCACAAGAGAGTGTTGCAATGGTACCTTTGAAAAGCAAGGTGAGTGTGCAATGTAACTATGTCTAGGTTCTCTTACTGCAAAATGGGGAGAAAAGTGAGCCTCTAAGTGAGATGTAATAGTACCACATAAGAGGAGACACATGAGAACAATGAAGACCTGTCCAACATCTAGCAGAATAGTTGATAATGGATGTGGCAATTGTTAAAACCAAAGAATAGGGAAATATTCATCTACCATCCAACGAAGTAGTCCACAAGGATAAGACAATAGTGACAATCATTACAACACATTCCCAATAAGATAAGCATTAAAAGAACCAAAATAGTTCAACTATATTAGTACATGTGAAACAAGCATGAAATATAAATGCTCACAGAATAGTCTTACAAACATCCATAAGTCATGCATGGAAAAGTGCTAGTCTGAAAAGGATTCTGTATTAAGAAAAAGTTCCAAGACATATGTTTACATCATACATCACTAGCCCCAGTAGTGGGACA
>APFE030454463.1:0-32322 GCA_000404065.3 Pinus taeda | reverse complement strand
TATGTATACGTGTTTTATGTGTTATGCTCTCGCATTTTTATTTTTCCTATGATTTAGAATTCGTATGCAAGTAATTTCTGTATGGGGTGAAAACCTACAGATCCGAGGATAGAAATACCCTGTAATGCTTTGATACCACTAATCCAGATCTTGGGGGAGGCCCCAAAGATCTAAAAGATTGAAATGGATCTTGTGGGGGAGGCTCCCAAGATCTAAAGAATTGCAATGGTAGAAAGGAAATGACAGAAAAAACAGTAAATAAAACCACAAAGAAACTTTTTATTAAAACTGATAATAACTATAAAGGCTACATTGTGGTGGACCATCTCTTCTTTTAAAAAATGTGACTTATTACTTATAGTATTTTTTCAGTTACAATACCATGGGTCAATTCCATGGGTGAATGAATACCATGGGTGGATGTCACAATACCACGGAACAATTCCATGGGTGAATGAATACCATGGGTGGATGTCACAATACCACAGGTCAATTCCATGAGCAAATGAATACCATGGGTGGATGTCACAATACCATGGGCAAATACTATGGGTGATTGAATACCATGGGTGGATGTCACTTACAATACCATGGGGGGATAAATACCATGAGTGGATGCCACTTACAATACCATGGGTGGATGAATACCATGGGTTGATGCCATTTTCCATTCGGATCAAAAGGCAAAGAAGGTGATAATAAGTAGAGTTTTTGTGTTTGATGAGAAGGGAATCTATCATCCAGAACAGGTACAATTTGAATTGCAGAAAGATACGGTGAATATTGGCGATGAATCAAATTCCAAGTTAGTAAAAGAAGATGAAGTTAAGAAGAAGCCTAAGTGGTATGAAAGGAGTCATTCAAAAAGTAGTATGTTGGATAGAAATTTTGAAAGAAGGGTACAAGATATCAAAGTTCTCTAGTGAATTATGCACTTATGGGAAAAGTAATGAAAATGGATGAACCATAGGATTATGCAGAAGCATCAAGAAATAAAGCATGGAATGAAGCTATGGAAGAAGAAATGAATACCTTGGTGAAAAATGATACATGGGACTTGGTCAAATTACCAAAAGGAAAAGATGTAATTGGCACTAAGTGGGTTTATAAAACCAAGTATAAATCAGATGGAACAATTGATAAGTATAAGGCTTGTTTAGTTGCAAAGGGATATGCATAGAAAGAAGGAATTGATTATACTGAGACATTTTCCATAGTGGAAAAATTGGATACAATTAGGATGGTTCTTGCATTAGTTGCATAGTACAAGTGGCCAATTTTTCAAATGGATGTTAAATATACTTTTCTAAATGGTTATGTGGATGAAGAAATTTATGTGGAGAAACCTGAAGGTTTTGAAGTGCCAAGAAAAGAAGATTATGTTTATAAGTTGAATAAGGCCTTGTATGGTCTTAAGCAAGTGCCAAGGGCATGGTATTCAAGAATTGATAAGCATTTTCAAGACCATGGCTTAGTTAAAAGTTTTTATAAGCCCAATCTCTATATATTTCATTTAGGACATGCCATTTTGATAGTTTTCTTATATGTTGATGATTTGATCTACACAGGGAACGATACAAAATTTATTTCAAAGGTTTAAGTCACATGTGATTGCTGAGTTTGAGATGACAGATCTTGGTGAGTTGCATTATTTCTTGGGTATTGAAGTTTGGCAGAAATAAGATGTTATTTTCATGTCATAAGCCAAGTATACTTGGGACATTTTGAAGAAGTTCAGAATGTTTAGTTGCAACCCAACAACAAATTCTGTGGAAGTTGGGTTGAAGTTATACCAACATGATGACTCCAATTCAATTGATGTTACTTTGTATCATCAATTGGTTGGAAGTTTGATCTACTTAACTAAAATTCGACAAGATTTATGGTAGAACCCAAGGAATTTCATTGGAAAATAGTAAAGAGGATTTTAAGATATCTGCGTGGAACAATTGGTTATCGTTTGGTACACAGGTCTACAAAATATTTCAAGTTGATTGGTTATGAAAATTTAGATTGGGTTGGATGTATGGATGACATGAAATCAACTTCAGGCTATTCATTTAGTATGGGATCAACGGAAGTTGCTTGGAGTACTAATAAGCAACTAACATTTTCTCTCTCAACAACAAAAGCATAGTATAAAGGAGCAACGACAGTAGCATTTGAAGCAGTTTGGTTAAGAAGAATTCTAGAGGATCTACATGAACAACAAGATGAACCCACTTAGTTGACGTGTTATAATCAAAGTGCTATTCAAATGACCAAGAATCCAGTTTTCCATAAGAATACCAAGCATATTGATATTCAATATCATTTTGTTCAGGATCTGGTTAAGCAATAAGTGATCGAGATCAAGTACTGCAAAACATATGAACAGGTAGCTGATATATTAACCAAAGAATTGTCTAAGGAAAAGTTCTACAAATTTAGAGATAATCTTGGAATATTTCCAAATGATGATTTTGGGGGAGAATTGATGGAATAATGGATCATTTGTAAAATATTAAATAATCAAATTTGTTGTTTTTAGTGAGAAATTTATGGAGAAATTAGTGGAATGAAATGTGAGATATTTGTGGATGATTGTTGAGAGAATTATGGAGTGATTTTTGGAGTTATTGATTGAGAAATTTGTGGAGTTGACAAAATCCCAATACCTCTCCTCGTGTATAAATATATCTCTATGTTAATGAAATAAGTTGAGTTGGTGTGTAAGAGTTGTGCATTATTGTTGAATGTTTTATGCTATGTAATTAATTTTTTATTGTGTTGTTCTATCTTTCATGGAGCAGACAATAGAAAGATCTATGAGCAAGGAAGTTTGAACTTTTGACTTATTATGGTGTGAATATGTTGACTAAAATTATCTTTGCAAATGAATGGGTTATGCATATCAATATGTCATTATGATTTAACCATTGAGGCTTGTGTATGATAATATTTGGTAACAATTGCAAAGGTTTGACTAGATTTGGTTGTTTTGAAATGATGCTTGATAATGATTTATAAATTTTACTTGATGTTGAGATACGTTTTGGGCTATAGATCTCACCAAGATTGAAAATTTGGGATTTGACCTGATGACTAATGATTTGATTTGATGACTGATGATTTTCCTTATGGGCATAGTGACTTTTAGTGACTTATATTGGTATTCTATGTTGACATCATTAGTTTTGACACATTGGTTGAAGTATAAATAGTTGTGATTCAGTATGAAGTAATTTCACAATATATGGATGGAACCTACATAACTTATTCTTGGTGTATGCATTTGCATCTAGTAACTGATATTATGATCATGGGGATGACTTGATGAAGTTTGGTTTGATATTTCTTGGTAAATGAAAACTTGTTGGCATGATAATAGATAAAGTCATAAATTGATATTTGGATGAGAGTTATACCTATCACCTCATATAAAGAATTTGATACTGTTAAATTGATGATTTTGATATTAGTTTTGGTTTGGCCTCTAAACTTTGATAAGATGGCTTAATTTCTTTTTGTAAGGTTAGGCATATTGGTTTGGTAAAATTTTATGTTTGCAAAGGGCATTATATGAAGCAAGCTCCAAGATCTTGATATGTTCGCATTGACAGATACCTAGTGAAGCCAAGAAGATGTGTTAATTCAAATCTCTACTTCAAAAGTGGTCCAAGGTATGACTTTGATTTTGGTTTTATATACTGATCGTCTATTCTTGACAGGTAATGGGTCTCTAATGATCAAAGTAAGAGGGAGGTTGCCTCCGAAGTTCAAAATGAAGAATCATGTCATGATGAATTACTCTCTAAAGTTGGGAAAATAAAATATATATCATGAATCTATTGAAGAATTTTTGGAAAGTGGAAATGAAAATCCTTGGACACTCCGATTGAGTATCAAGAAGTTGTGAAGAGATATTGTTGAACTCGAACTAGCAACTGATAGTTGATTGAAGCATTGATGTTCCAATACCCATATCTATATATCTATATATATCTATAATATATATATATATTATATATATATATATATTACTTCTAAAGTTGGGAAAAGAAAACTATATCATGATCTTTGAAGAATTTTTGAAAGTGGAAATTAAAATCCTTGGACACTCCGATTGAGTATCAAGAGTTGCGAGAGATATTATTGAACTTGAACTAGCAACTGAAAGTTATTGAAGCGAATAATGTTTAATACCCTATATATCTCTATATCTCTTCTCTCTCTCTCTTCTCTCTCTCTCTCCTCTCTCTCTTTCATATATTTATAATATATATATATATTATATATATAATAAATATTATATATAATATATATATATATAATATATATATATATATATATTATATATATTATATCTTTGTGCATAAAACCTGAGTGAATCCATAATCGAGTCAATTCATACACATTGAGTTTCTACCAGGCTCACTTCAAGGTATCTGCATGAGATGAGCTATTTTTGGTCTAAGAAATTCTTCCTGTGATATGTGATTTCATTGATATAATGATGATGTTTGGGATCATTGTTGATGATATAATCACATTTGGGTGTTGCCTTAGTATGATATTTTCCATGATGCTTTGGATGAGAAGTTTGTAGCTTTAAGCATGACTGAGGTTGAGTACGATGTTGCTAGCATGACTAGCTGTGAGGCAGAATGAAGAATCTATTTGGAGATATGTTTGAGGAGGTTTTGGATATGACATGGATGTATTACAATAATAATGAGTGGGATCTGATTGGCATATATCTTCAGCTAGTGTTGTTGTATGAAACAAGCTTAGGCTTGTGGTTGCTACCTCTGTGAGAGGGAGGATGACTACGGTGTCCTTTTTGTGATATGTATATTTTTTCTCTAATATGATATTTGATTTGATGTCATGTATGAATAAGAGAAAATTTCTATTGAGACATGATGATTACCATAAATGAGCATGATGATATGTTTGTGATCTATAGAGAACATTGTTGATCGAGGACACTGATCCAACTCTTCCCCCCTATTTGATCTCCCAAGGTGTGGAATTGAGATGGAGGTCTCCTGGGGTTGAGGGATCTATGGACAATAGGTTATCACCCCTATATGTTTCCCATAAGGTTGTAAATGTTTCTCCCATATATTGGTCTTTCCAGAGTATACCCCAGTTGGCATCATACCCATAAGTCGGTCTTGTTGGGATTGTCCCTCCTTGTCTAGCCAATGGGTTGAGGAGGCTTGGGGCATGTGATCCTTACCTTTTGGTAGGTTAGGCATCTAGCCCAATCTTAGATTATGATGTAGGTGTTTTACCACATGAATCTTGAGGGGAATTTCTGGGAATATTAACAAGAAATAGGATGGGTTGAGATATGCTCCCCTATATCACCTATTGCTCAATATGGGTTGTAGATGTTTAGCTCCCCCATGATATTATGGGTTGAGATTAAGCTCCCCAATGATTTTTTGGATTGATCTAATCTCTCTGTTGCTGATGCAAGTTATAGATTTGGTTCCCCATTGATGTTTCCTAGGTGGTAGCATTAGGCTCCCGATTGGCGAAGATTTTAGGTGGTAGCAGTGGCTCCTTGATGGATAAAGGGTGGTAGATTGAGTTCCCCTCTGATGTCAAATTATTCTTCTTTTATATTTGAGATTGTTCAACATATGATTAGGGAAAATCAATAGATAATTAGGAATAAGCAAGAGATGAGAAGATATTAGCAGTGATGACATTTAATGATGAGATACTTGAGACAAGATATGATTTGATGACAGGATACAAATGATATGATGCAGGTGGAATTCTCCCTAGTTGAGAAGGAATGTTAAAATTGGAAACTAGGGCCAAATTACACATTGGAAAACTTATTTGGATATGATGATTGAATTCCTATTTTCGAGTGGACCAAGATCGACCTAAATATCATCAAATTTAGACACGGGAAAGTGAATTTTTGAATTATGAGCCCACATGTGCATATTTGATTAGGATAGTCCTAAGGAAAGTTGGACAGCCTTGGAAGGATATAAATACAAGTGAACTCAACCTCATTTGGACATCATCATGCAATATTATTCTAATCTCTTCTTTGCTTTCACCCACACAAGTTTGAGGCACGTCCATAGAGAATTAATTCACATGAAGGAGAAATTGCAGGGTCTGAAGCTCACATTTCTGTTTTAGGATTTTGTGCCTTAGTTGCAATAATGAAATAAGAAGATATTGATTATATTCGCTCATTGGAAGGTTCATCTGTGTTACTAAATATTTTCAGTCATTCGCACAACTCACATTCCATGCGACTGGAAACTATGGTTTCTAGGTTGCAGTTGCTGGCTTGGAAAAATATGCTTTCGGGTTTAGTCACTGGTTTACAGGCTCAAGGGAGTGACTAGAACCTCTCAATTGCTTGCATAGCTCCTCCATACAACTAGGACCTAAAGGTTGAAATTTTAGTTGCAAAAAGTTTTCACTCGTTGACTGCAACGTTCACTAGTTGACCGTAGACAATGACAATTCATTATAGGCTTCTGAATCAGGTTTTTGAGTATCAACATGGTTGGGTTCATCTCATGGATATTATTTAGTTGATTTTGCTAGATATTTGTATGGATGAATATATGGATCATTGTACACTATTTTTCTAAATCATTTAATGACAATTTAATAAGAAGAATAATGTGAAAGGGTGTTCCCCATAGTGAGTTTTTCCCTGATCTTCGACCAATCCTCATGTCTCTATGTGTGAATGATTTTCTTTTATTGTTCCTTTATGTTCTATTGCATTGATGATGATGATATTTTTCTTTCTACATAATTACATATTTTTTTGAATAATTATGTAAATTTGAATAATGTTATGATGTTATGGGGTGAATTTAATGTGTAAATGAAGAAATTCAATTATCAAAGCAAAGAACAATATATCCCTAAGAAAAATTAATAGATCTATTGTTAGGAGTGCCCAAGAAGGAAGAGATATGGATTGTGCAGTTGGGAATCACAAGGACTGAGGGGAGGCCTCACTATCCACTGGAACTATGTAGTGTGTAGTAGGGAGAAAGCCATGATAAAATATTGCACAATGAGGGGTCTCAGTCTGCAGGAGGAGCATGACTAGTCATTGTAACTATGAAATGTGTGGTGATTGAGAGACAGGATTAGTGAATTGCACAGTTGAGAAATCCAGTGACCCAAAATTTATCCCTTGCTCACTGGAATTGTGTAATGTGTAGTGGGAGACCCACCTGATGAAGAGATTTGCATAGTTGATCAACTCATAGAGATAAAGAGGCATCATTTCTCACTGAAACTGCATAACATGCAGTAAGTGAAGGGAAGGCTTAGGAAATTGTGCATTTGGGAAAGTCAATGACACAGAAAGGTATCACAGCCCACTGTAACTATGTGATGTGTAGTCTAGGGCAAGAGAGAACATGAATTGTGCAGTTAACTTTAGGCAGTAAGATCGATGGACTGGGAATCAAGGTTTCTCAGTGTGCTGGTGGAGGGAGTTTGTCCTATAGGACTGCGTAGTGCACAATTTCAAGTGATATAGGGTGTTTCATTGTGGCTTAGGACTACATAGTGTATAGTTCCAAGAGGAAAAAAATATTGGTCAAATATTTAGCAAGTTGTAAGATAGTGAAATCTCCAAAATGGCTAAGTTTGGGATCAATAATACAAGAGAGAACAAGACATGCGAGAAAGTCTTGAAACGATGATCTCACACTTAGATAAAATCAACACATGCCAAAGGGATACAAAAAACTCAAAATCCACATGCATGCCTTGAAAGGATACCAAATTGACACTTATTCCTAAGTGTGACAGTTGAAACATCACTTTGTGAAACTTATAATACAAGTTACAATAAGAGTGTCGAATATGACTAGAAAGTGCACTAAGATGTGGGAGAGTGTCTAGAATTATTATAATATATATGATCCACTAATGCAGAAGAATGCACTAGAGCACCTCTGGTTGTGTGCTAAAATGCAACACATGCATGAGGTGAAAGAGTGAAAATTGATCATTGCGACAATAAGAAAAGTGAAAACGATGCTTGAAAAAGCTCGAAAAAGTAAAAGTGACACATGCCAAAGAAATGAAAAATAAAGAGACACTTGTTAAAGTGAAAGCAAGCAAAAATGACAGTTTCAAAAGTGAAAGAGACACTTATGAAATTAAAGGTGTGGAAAAGTGACAGTTGAGAAAACTCCCTAAAATGAAGATACAATGTAACCAAGAGTGAGGGAAAGACTGTCAAATGATATTACACATTGACTATCGGCATATATTGCACAATGTACTATTTATTGTCCATAGCGATTTTGCAAAAAATGTAACTAAATATTGCGCAGGCATTATTCCTAGAGACTGTGTGTTACACAACATTTTGTCATTGGCTCTGTCCTCCCCATCCCTCGATCTTGGAGGACCTCTATAGTGACCCTCATATGTTCCCTGACATGGAGAACATGTCCCTACATCCTACTTCATTTGCAGAAAATTTCCCTCTTACATCATTTCCCAAGGATCTTCCTTCAAGCTCATTTTTCAAGACCAACGCTAGTGCTCAGTTCCTTCCCTGTGTCGACTTGTAGAGTTTAAAACTAGGACTAGTGCCGAATGGTGCAAGTGATCCATTCATCCCTTGCACTGATCCTCTTTTGGTAAGTTTTTAAAAATGGAGTCGAAGCTCCCAGGTCTAGAAGCTTAGTGAATGGAAGTCTGGTAAATGGTTGGGCAAGATAGAGCCGAGAGAGTCTATTTGGGCTCCTTTCCCCTATTGAAATGAAACAAACCAAAGAGATAAGGCCTCTCCCATCATAGGAGGATCCATTTCCCCTCTATCAAAGCTATATCAACCCCTCATTTCACACCCTCAGCTAGCTAATGAAAGGGATGGAATTATTTGCAAATCTTGATAGCCATCTTGAGAACCTTAGCCTTCTAGTTTGTATGTGAAGGGAGAATTAACTTATAGTGTTTGGTTTGGAGTGAAAGGAAAGAGGCATTAAACTTTCATTGTTTTGAGGCTGAATAATGAGATTCTTATAGTGGTGTTGGAACCTAGACATGCCAAAGGGAACCTGCAACATCAAGGCTCTGGTTGTATTTCTTTTGAAATTAATATTAATACAACTAATAGTTTATTTCCTATATCGTGCGTTATATTACATTTGATAGCTTAAAACTCCTTGACCTTTTAAGTAGATTGAATTTGATTTTATGCTATCACATTTGTTATTGTCTCTTGCATGTTTGTTTCAGGTACTTGAACGAAAAGAACAAAAGGAGGTTGGAGCAAGGAAGCAAGATCATCATCAAGTGGATTAGCACTATGAGAGGTATGCCCTCTTATTCAATTCTAATCTAAGGAAATTTACATTAGATTGTCTTGTTTGTGGCTAGACCCACTCTTGGGTTAGAGGGATCATCTCTATCCACAGAGAATATTTACCTGCTCCACAAATTGGCGACTCTGCTAGGGATCCATCCTTCTCTTTGGGTTGTTTTCATTTCATGATTTGTGTTGACTTTTGTCGTATCACTCTTTCTTTTTGGTTTTCTATGCTTTACACTGTCTACGGCCTAGATTCTTGAATTTAGAGGGATAGTTCTGGTTTTGATTTATGAAATTTTTTATTTTTTCCTTGAAATCCTCAATCAACGTTGTTTATTTTGTGATAGTTGAGTTGACCAGCACGATTTACCCTTAAAAAGTCGTGTCGTACCTCCTTGTGGTGCTTCTTGTCAGTTAGGCAGTCATGTCGATTCCTGTAGGTTAAAATCAGGGTTTCCCCTGAATCATTGCCAGTGTGCCTTGTCCTCATGTGTCATGTTTCGTGGCTTGTTTTCATGTATTCTTCCTACCTAGAAAGCTTCGTTAGCTTGATTTGTTTTCTTGATTGGTTTGAGATTTCCTTACTTGATTTTTTGAGTTTTTGGATGGTTTGTGTCCATAGGGCATCTAAGTCATCATCGATTCAATTGTTTGTTTGCTCATCAAGTCAAGTTGTTGGTTAGCTGCCCCATGCATTTCATGTTTTAGTCCTTGCATTGCTTTGTTTTCAATTGAACAAGTAAAAGTTTCGTTTGCTCTTCTCTTGATTGACCATCTCTTTTCAAGCATAGGTTACATTTCTTGTTTTGTTTTGATTGAGTCTTTGCATACTTGGTTTGAGAGTAGTTATTTTTATCTTGCTTGGTATATGATTGATGTTGGTTGTTCGAAAATTTTACATTGAAATGTTTATGTGAAAGATTCATTTTATCATTCCATTGAAAAAATACATCATTCTAGTTTGTTAAATTGATATGTTGCATTAAGTAGCATAATTGAAAGCTAGAATTGAATAATCATGAGCATGTGAAATGAAATGAAATTATTTTACTATTGAAAGGTCTAGTTGAATTGCATTTGATAGGAAAGATAGGAAGTGGAAAGAATTTTCATTATTTTGTTTTGAAAAGCGAAGTAGTGAAGAGTCATCTTGCTTTCAATTGCTTGTTTGTTTCATTGGTTATTTACTCTACTCTCAATTAGTGTAAACATTCATCAAATTGAAAGGGTTTTGTCTCATATAGTTGCATATAGGAGTTTTTCGAGGGACATCAATAAGGCCTAAAAACTCAGACTTAACTTCAAGATAAACTGTTAAAATTTATTGAATTAACCTAAGGAAGCATTAAAACTAAAGCCTCACATTTAGAGGTCTAGGCTAGAGACATGTTCTAACATCTTTAAACCTAGAAGCTGCCATTCACTTTGGCACTAGACAATACTAGTATGGAATTGTGCTCCCCGTATCGTTGAGTATATAAAGGGAGACCCCACTAGGTTTGCAATCCTTTATCCATAGAAATTCGAGTCCGTTACCTTGTAAACGTGAAGCATCAAACACAACATTTGGGGAGATTTCCTTCCCGTACTTCTCGGTTCGTCGGGAGGTATTCTGCAGTTCACGATTACTTGGTAATCCTTTGCCTAGATTATCCTGAGTAGTCATTTTGGTCTTTTTGACTCTTTGAATTTAAAATATCATCAAGCACTTGTCCTTTCAAGCTCGTTAAATCCGAAAGAGACTAGAGTCACCTTTCACACTTTTCTTGACTCTTAAAACATGAAAAGGTAGAGTTTTGTTTCAATGTCTTAAAATTAATTACCCATGAAATATTCCTAGTTAAAGTTATCTTCCTTAGTGTTTGTTTAGGGTCGATTCCAATGGAAACATTTCCAGAGTCTACCAATCAAGGATTACCCTCGGATGAGAATCCTAGTCCTTTTCCATCTTTTGGAAATGTTGGTGTTCCTTATATGGCAACGTTGTCCCTCCCTGGTTTAACCATTGGTTTACTTGTCTAGTTATTTTCAACCTCAATGGCCCCGAGTGTCCCGACTCCTACCCAACCATCTCCTTTATTTGAATCTCGTCACATTGATTCTAAGGTTGACCTCTCACCTTCCTCCCTTATTTCTTCACTTTCCTCTTCTACTTCATCCGATGAAAGTTTGAAATCTAGTAACGAGGAGGCTAAGAAGAAGAAGAAGAAGAAGAAGTGAGATAAGTGAGAGGCCAATCATGCCCTCTTATTCCTAGAGTCTTAGAGGTATGGTCTCAAAATCTGGATTGACTGTCCACATCAACCTTTGGATATCATGTCGATGTTACTAATGATGGTAAGAAGAAAGGGAAGGTTAGATTCCCCTGTAGGTTATGTGAAGGAGAGCATCTTCTTCCCCTTTGTCCTCTTATTGATAAAGCTTCCAAAATTTTGGAAAACCTTACAGCTCCTCAAGACCAACTCCCTATTGGTTATAAGAGATTTTCTTCTAACCCTCTCCTTGTTGGCAAAGAGATTGACTTAGATTCATCTCTCGCTCATCCTCCTCTTCCTAAGCATGACTCTCTTGTGTACGTTCCCGATCAACCATTGGTCGAAAAGAGTGTCAATTTGGCTCCGCCTTCAATTGTTCACACTGTTCCCAAAGGGAGTGAAGATCATATTGATCATGTTATTCTCGTCTCCTCATATTCCCATGAATCAAAGAGTGACCCTCATGTCCTGGTTGTTCAGGAGATTTCTTCTTCTATTCTTGTACAACATGGGGGAAACCGTATGATCCCCCCACCAAGTAGTTCAGTCATTTATTTTGATTGGATTCAATTGACTGCTTTCCACCTTTCATCTCATGTGCCTTTCTAGATCATAGTGTTGGGCTAATTTATTGACTCAATTAACACAAGTATTTAATTATCAATTTAGGTTTGTAAAACTTGGAGGCAAATCCATTATATATGGACATCAGATATAATCAAGTTTAGAAGATAAAATTTGAAGAATTAAGGAAGTACATATTACAAATATAAACCTATTTTAACAATTTCTAATTCATTTATGTAATATATGAGGGAAGAGGCTCCTAACTTAGGAGAACCAGATTGTCCTTCCCTACAATACTACTTTCATGAAGATAAATCTAAGAGAACTAACTAACAAAGGTTTATGATGTAGAAGATGTAAAAGAAGAGGCTCCTAACTAAGGAGGTCTAGATTGTCCTTCTTCACAATCCTACTATATCACATTCATCGTTGCTTCAAACCAGAAATGCAGAAATAACTTCAAATAAGAAATGAAGAATGAAATTTAGTTTTAGTTCAAGATCAAATAGAAGGGGAATTTAACTTAAATTCCTGTGTGTCCCTTCATATGTAGATTAGAATTAAACCAATATTCATTCAACAGTCATCACACATCTGAATACATTTGAAACAAAAACTAGTCTATGAAAGCTATGAAAATTGAACCAAGAAGTGCACTTAGCTTGGTGTGGGGGCCCTCCACCCTTGCCTTGCACACTTGAAGAAATCTCAGCTACAGCAACTTCAGTAAATCAACCAAGCATGAACAACAAATTGAAATGAGACAAGTTCTTCAAATTAGCTTCAAACTCCAAAGTGTCTCAGCACAAAACTATACAGAAGTTACATATAAATTACATTCATAAGCCATCAAAGTCTTAGCTTTAAATAGAGGTTTTGTGAAAAAAATTGATCTATATTATCTCTAACACTCATATCTACTCATATCCACCTATCTAAGTCGAACTCATCCAATTCATCCCAAAAATATGGTCAATCCCATAAAATCTCAAAACTGCCCTATTTCCTAGGGATTTTCTGGTGACTAGTCATGTTTGACCAGCCTTGGTCGGGCCTAACAAAGGTTGTTTTGACCAAACCAAGTGGAGTTAGCTTAGTCCTAGTTCCCAAGCTTTCCATTCATGCATCCAGCTCGAGCCCAAGCGTCCTGCAAATATGTCATCCACATAGCTATTACAGGAATTTCTGATTCAGTCCAAAATTGCACTTGAAACTCATTTTTCATAAAAACTTCTAGAAATTGCAAAATTAAAATTAAACACCTGAATATGCATAAAATACATCAAAATGAGATGGATGTGATGGAAAATGGATGGAAAATATAAGGATTAAGTAATTTTTCTTAAGCAAAAATAGACCAAAACTGAGGGCCAACACAGTACAAGCCTATAATATGGTAGTACATGGCACTATAATAGATGAAGGCACATCTGTTAGCATCATGTCTTATATTACTTGGTAAGCTTTGGGGTCCCCACAGCTTATGCCTATCATCCACAATCTGTTGGCTTTCAACAGAGGAACCAATCAACCCTTAGGGATGCTTCCAAAATTTCCTATCACTTTGGGAGGAAAGGCTGTCTATATAGAAATTATGGTAGTCCAAGATCCCTTAGATTTCAATTTCTCCTTGGATGCGACTATGTTTATGTCATGGGAGCTCTTGTTTCTTCTGTTTTCCATGTGATTTGTTTTCCACACGAAGGGAGAATAGTGACCATTGATCAATTGTTTTTCATTGGTCACCAGGTGCCTCCTTTGCCGCCATCATCCCCTTTTGGTTCTAGTCTGCAAGTAGTTCCCTCCCCTCCACAAGTCAATTATGTGGCCACCCATTCCATCTCCACATTTGCTAATGATCACATAGATGGTGTAGTACGTTATGTAATGGGGGCATTGGAACTTGATCTTTCATTTATACCAGTTGACATGTGTTCCTCCCAAAGCATAGTTCTCCCATCTAGTGAGGACCTCTTGGGGGCCATGTTATTGTATAGTCCATGATCAACTATAATGAGGATAGTTCTTTTTTTGTGTCAACCTCGTTAAAAAATGAAACAACGTATGACTTTTTATGTGACAACCACGTTAAAAAATGAAACGATATACGAGGATAGTTCTTTTTCGGTGTCAACCTTGTTAAAAAATGAAATATTGTGTGAGGATAGTTTGTTCTTGTATCAACCTCGTTAAAAAATGAAACAAGGACCTCAGAGCATAGTTCTTTGTCTTGTGTCAAGCTCGTTAAAAAATGAAACAAGGGGTGTAAGCATAGTTCCTTGTCTTGTGTCAAGCTTGTTAAAAAATGAATCAAGGAGTCTGAGGATATTTCTTTTACTATGTCAACCTAGTTAAAAAAATGAAACAACTACCTTTTCCAAATCGAGTCTTTGATTAAGATCTCGTAAAATCCTAGTCGAGTATTTCATGGATCTCGAAAGTGAACCTTCATTTCGTCCACCTAGCTGAGTGAAATAAAACTTGGGGAGCATGTACCTGGAATTGAGTCATTATGTTGGGGGCATGCAAACTTAACTCAAGCATATTTTTTCATTTCAAGCTTGTGTCAAAATGAAACCAAACTCAAGCATAGTTTTTCATTTCAAGCTTTTGTAAACATGAAACTGAATTCAAGAAGAGTTCCCCATGGTTCAAGCTTGTGTAAAAATGAACCCATGCCCAATTTACATCTCGTGATTTTTGTTTTTATTATCTAATTTCTACTAGATGAGCCTTGGTTGTTTCATTCCATCACCACCATCTCTTTGGCGGATCATATGCTTTCACTTGGTTGTGTTTTCCTTTCCTGAGGAATCGCAGCGATGAGTGGTTTTACTAGCCTATTTTAAGCTCTTTTCCGACTCACAAAACACGAAAATATGGTCGAGATCTTGTCATTTTGACCTCATTAAAGGTTGTGAAATGTCGTTTACCTAGTATACATTCACCCCTTTTTGGGCTGGGATAAACTATTTACGAAAAAGGTACACCTTAGTCAAACATGGCTAGGAGGTTCTCTCGAGTATTGTTTTCTACCTTTTCAGGCTCAAGGGAAAATGTTATGAAAAGGGACCTTTTGTAGTTTTCTTTTCCGTGTCTTTTTCAAACTCTCTAACCATGAAAACGATACCAAGTTTCACCTTCGTTGGACTTGTTAAAAGATTAAATGATATAGGACTTGTCATTATAACAAGACCGAGCTACTCCTTCCTGGGGCTCGTTAAAACTTACTAGGATGGACTTATATTACAAGCATATGCTATTCCCGTCAACCTTGTGTAAATATAACTGGGGTACTCGCCAGAAATGGTGGGGGGAAATTGGAAGTATTTCATCAGTTTTGTTCCTCTCTTGAGGCAACATATTTCTCTTGAACATTGACACTCATCTATTGTTCATGTCGGCTTTTTGGGACATCCTCACTCTGTCACTTGCCTCCCTGGGTTTTGGGTTATCCATTTTAAACCTCTCATATGATCTCTGCCATGTCACCATGATCTTTGATCCTATGATGTCAAATGCTGCCAAAATCTAGAGTCATGTCATCCACATGTTCAAGAGAAGTCTTCCTACCTATACATTGTCTGATCATATGTCATCATCTTGGATTATTCTCATTTATTGTGTTTCCCATTTCATGCCTATGATGAAGGATCCATTATGACCTTCCTTCGATCGATCTCTTCTTGTCGACTTCAGCTCATTATCCAACAAGTTGATCTAGAAACTCATTTCCAGTACCTTAGAGCTTGCATGCCTCAATGGCAAGTTCTTCGCACTCGACAACATGTTCTCATTATTGGCCCTTGATCAAGTGATTTCACAGGTGTTTGACTTTAGTTATGTATTCACACTTCGTGAATTGTACTAATAGTAACTTGAGAGCCATTAACATTATGGGTGGTTCCTCTCGCATTTGTTAACAGTTCACATCATTGGCTGGTAATCAAGTGATTTTCTAGCATGTTCGACATCAACACATCTATTTGCATGCTAGAATTTGTACTTTGATCAGGTCATGTTGGAGTGCAAGACCCCAGGCTCAGATTACATAAGTCTAGGTTGTGGAGCAATGTGACATGATCATGCTTACATACATATCTCTTTCAAATGGATGGATGCAACCATACCATGATTCTATTATATGTGATCCTTCTCATTATTGGATTCCTGTGACCATACCTTGGATTTGATATGATCCTTCTTACTGGATGGTTGTGCCCATGCCTTGGAACCATTTACATGATCTTCTTCTGGATGGCTGCGTCCATACCACGATTCATGTATTAGAGATTTCAGTGATGTATATGTATCTATGCTTCCTTGTAGGTTTTTTGACGATAGCCTTTGGTTCTATGCATCTACTTATAAAGCATTTCATCCCTCACTCTTGTTAAGCCTTCATGCTTTAGGGGGCATCTGTTACACAACATTTTGTCAATGTCCCTGTCCTCCCCGTCCCTCGATCTTGGAAGACCTCTACAGTGACCCTCATATGTTTCCCTGCCATGGAGAACATGTCCCTACATCCTGCTTCATCTACAGAACATTTCCCTCTTACATCATTTCCCAAGGATCTTCCTTCAAGATCAGTTTTCAAGACTAAGGCTAGTGCTCAGTTCCTTCCCTGTGCCAATTTGTAGAGTTTAAAACTAGGACTAGCACTGAATGGCGCAAGTGAGCCATTCATCCCCCACGTTGATCCTCTTTTGGCAAGTTTTTAAAAATGGAGTTGAAGCTTCCAGGTCTAGAAGCTTCGTGAACGGAAGTCTTGTAAATGGTTGGGCAAGATAGAGCCGAGAGAGTCTATTTGGGCTCCTTTCCCCTATTGAAATGGAACAAACTAAAGATATAAGGCCTCTCCCATCATAAGATGATCCATTTCCCCTCTATCAAAACTATATAAACACCTCATTTCACACCCTCAGCTAGCTAATGAAAGGGCTAGAATTATCTGCAAATCTTGATAGCCATCTTGAGAACCTTAGCCTTCTAGTTTGTGTGTGAAGGGAGAATTAGCTTATAGTGTTTGGTTTGGAGTGAAAGGAAAGAGGCCTTAAATTTCATTTTTTTGAGGGTGAATCATGAGATGCTTATAGTGGTGTTGGAACCCGAACATGCCAAAGGGAACATGCAACGTCAAGGCTCCGATTGTATTTCTCTTTGAAGTTCATATTAATACAATTGATGGTTTATTTCCTATATCATGCATTATATTGCATTTGATAGCTTAAAGCTCCTTGACCTTTTACGTAGATTGAATTCAATTTTATGCTATCACGTTTGTTGTTGTATCTTGCATGTTTGTTTCAGGTACTTGAATGAAAAGAACAAAAGGAAGAAAGATCACCATCAAGTGGATTAGTGCTATAAAAGGTAGGCCCTCTTATTTGATTCTAATTTAGGTAATTTGACATATTTTGTCTTGTTTGCAGCTAGACCCACTCTTGGTCTAGAGGGATCATCTCTATCCGTAGAGAATATTTACCTACTCCAAACTGTGTAAACCTTACTTTCAAGAATTGCGCAATGGATATTCTCAAGGATAAACATTGGCTACTGGGATTGCTAGAAAGAGACTATGATTATGGACTCATAAAGGACTAAGAATGTGAAAGAAAGTGGTTTCAAAAAGACCAATCAAGAAGTGACCAAGAAGAACTGAAGTGATGGATCATGAGATTATAAATAGGCTCCAAAATTCAAGTGTAAGAAATTTTTTTAGGGTGTTTATCGTAGCGACAACATATACCATCAAAAATATTGGCCAAGTCATGAGTTTGAGAAATGAGCTTCTTGATATCAAAATGTCAAAGAAAACTACAATGGATTCATACTTTGAGAGGATCTATGAACTGATATATCCACTATAAGATATTGATGAATTATTTCTAACAAATAACTTATTATCTCAATACTCGATGGATTACCACAGTCATGGGATTTTCTTGCCTCAGGTATAATTAGTCAAAAGGAAGCTCCAAGTTTAGAAGAATTATGTGTAGATTTTTCTTAGGAAGAATCAAGACTCATGTCTAGAGGTAGAAATTCAAAGGAATAAGAAGATTCCCAAGAGTATGCAGCTTGTTCCAAGAAAGCTAGAGGAAGAAAGAAGTCTGGTTTTCAAAATAAGAAGAGGGATTTTGATAGAATACCTAATCCTCAAAGGAAGAAAGATATATCATACATTAAAAGTTTTTTTTGCAATAAATTTTGTCACCACAAGGCCCAATTACTTGAATTAAGATTCAATGATAGGAAGAAAATTGAGAAGCATCATGCTTCCAAGACATAATTTGATGAACATTCCAACATACCCAAAATTCAAAAAGATAAAGACCAATTCTACTACTTTTCACTTGTAGGATCTCTTGCAAACGACAATAACATATGGTTGATCAAAATTGGAGCTTTAAGACATATGATAGGGGATCATGATAATCTTACAATTTTGATGGAAAAGGGATTGATTCAAAAGGTGGAGCTTGGAGACAATAAAAACTATGCAATGAAAGGAATTGGGACTACATCAATTGATATAGACAGGTGAATGCATTCACTTGAGAAACATACTCTATGTTCCAGGTTTGAAAAAGAATTTGGTTTTAGTTTCAAGTTTAGAAGATAGAGGAGATAGAGTAGCCTTTATTGATGGGAAGGTCCTTGTGTGGTCCAAGGGATCTAGTATAAATTCTGAAAGGGTTATTGGAACTCATGAAGGAAGGTTGTATAAAATTATGTGGAAGCCTTCCCAAAATTTAGCACATAATTATATTAATCTATATGAGCTATGCCATTTATAGATCCTTGTCATCTTTGAAGCCGATTGTTTCAGGTGTACCTATTTTCAAATAGATCATGAAGGTGTGTGTAAAGCATGCACTCTCAGAAATAATTTCAAGAAACCCTTTCCAAGTAGTGAATGTACGTCAAAAGAGATTTTGGATCTGTTCCACTTTGATGTCTATGGTCTTATGCCAATGAAAAATCTTGGAGGTTCTCTCTACTATGTATCCTTTATCGATGACTTGTCTCACAAGATGTGGATCTATCTTATGAAGTCTTCAGAAAATTTTAGCAATTGAAAGTTGAAGTGGAGAACCTAGCAAGGAAGAAGATCAACAATTTATTATTAGACAATTGGGGATAATAAATCTCCAAGGAACGCATTTCCTTCTATAAGGAAGATGGTATTAAGAGGGAGTTGACAATTCCCTATAATCCTAAACGGAATGGAGTGGCTGAGAGAAAGAACAAATCTATTTAATAATCTGTGAATTCAATGTTACATGTTCAAGATGTGCAACTATTCTTATGGGGAGAAGTAGCCAGGACAATTGTCTACATTCTAAATAGAAGTCCTCATCATATTCTAGAAGATAAGACACTTGAAGAAGCATTCACTAGTCAAAAACCACATGTTGAACATCTAAGAATATTTGGTTGTCTGTTGTTCATACATGTACCCAAAGATAAGATAAATAAGTTAGAGCCATCCAGAAAGAAGGAGATATTTGTTGGGTATAGTGATTCATCAAAATCCTATAGGATCTATGTTCCAAGGAAACGACAGGTTGAAGTAAGTAGGGATGTGACCTTGATGAAGATGTTTCTTATTGGAAATACAAAGAAGATCACATGGACACCGATGATGAAGAGGAGCATGTGGCTCCCAAAGAAGAAGCTACAAGTCCTCTAACATCCTCAAGGCATCCTAAATGTCATGAATAAATTCCAAAAGAACCTTGTGAATCATTGGATCCTATTTTTGTTCCAATAACTAGAAAAAGACCAGCTTGGCTCAAATCTGCTTTATAGGATGCAAAAGGTCATGCAACTCCATAGGCACTTTTAGGGAATCTAAGAGACCTAAGAGGTATTTTGGTTATGCAACATTAATGACTAAGTTGATTAAATACGAACCTTTCGAATTCGAGGAAACAACCACCCAACAAGTTTGGAAGGATGCAATTATGGAAATATACCAATCTATTATCGAGAAAAATGTCTAGGAGAATATTGTTCCAAGACTTGAAGGAAAGTTTGTGGTAACCTCAAAGTGGATATATAATATCAAGCACGCAATAGGTGAGAGAATCGACAAATACAAGGCAAGTTTCAGGGCTAGAGGGTTCTCCCAAAAAGAGGGAGAAGATTATGATGAGACCTTTGCACCAGTTTCCTTTTACACCACAATTAGATCTCTTGTGTCTCTTGCTTTGTTTATGGGGTGGAAATTACATCAGATGGATGTAAAGACTTTCTTCTTGAATGGTGTGATTGAGGAAGAGGTGTACATAGAGCAACCTCAAGGGTTTGAGGTTCATGGGAGAGAATCTCTCACGTGCAGGTTAAAGAAGGACTTGTATGGACTCAAACAAGCATCAAGAGCTTGGTATTCGAGAATTGATGGATATATGATGATACTTGGTTTCTCTAAGAGTGTTATTGATTCAAACGTATATATCAAGGTTGTGAAAGGTGAACCCGTGATACTATTATTATATGTTGATGACTTGTTCCTTACACGTGTATAGCACCTTATTATTCATAGTAAGAGGGAGTAGGCCTCTGAGTTTGCATGAAGGATCTTGGCTTGATGCATTGCTATTTTGGATTGGGGGTCTAGAAGAAACTTGGTGAAATAATTCTCAAGAAATATCCATGCATGTACCAAAAATGATTAGATCGTTGATGTATTTGGTTAGTACCACATCAAACATTTTCTTTGCAGTGAACACCTTGATCTAGTTCATGATGGAACCAAGCCATGAGCATTGGATTGCAACAAAACATATATTTCAATATTTATGTGGTACTATAGACTATTGTTTGAGATATGGCTCAAATAGCGAGAAACAAGGGCAAGGATATACAAATTTTGATTGGGCAAGGAGTGCATATGAAAGGAAGAGTACATCTGGTGTATGTTTTAGTTTGGGCTCTACCATGATATCCTCGATAAAAAAATAAGAATACATATATTACACTCAGTACTGCAAAAGAAAAGTATATTGTAGCTTGTTTGGCATGTTCTAAGGGAGTATGGCTTTGTAAGATACTCTCTAGATTGTTCGATCAAATGCTGGAATCAACTGTGTTATTCCGTGACTATCAAAGTTGTGTGAAGCTGACAGAAAATCCAATGTTTCATCATAAGATGAAGCATATTGATATGAAGTTCTACTACATACATGATATGATATAGAAGGGAGTATTAAGGCTCTAGTATATTCCCACTAATGAGCAAAAAAATAATATTATTACAAAGCCTCTGTCCCGGGAAAAGTTTGTATACTATAGGGGAAAACTTGGACTTTTGGAGAACCCCTTTATTGGGGAGAGGGTGTATTAATGTGACATCAACAGGGGAATGGCTAAGAATGTTAGTGACAACATGAGAATGGTTAGATTGTTAATGAGTGGACAATAGGGGCATTTCCTGGATTTTTGGTGAGATAGCATGAGGAATGAATATTTAGGAGAGGAATCGTCCTTGAGGCCTAGATACTCAATGGAGTGGGTGCCTTTTCAGCATAATGGCCTAGAGTAAGGCCTTTATAGTTAGGACTTGGGTGTCCCTAGGGTTTGATCATGGGTTATGGAAACCCTGGAATAGTTGGAGTACCATGTGGTGAGGCGCCCACAGGATCATGGTGACTAGTTGAGTGAGTACCATTGGTTAGGAGTGCTAACATCGGTTGTGGTACCTATTGATTATGATGTTGATGTAGGTCAAGAGTGTTGACCAATATGAAGATGCTATCAACAAGTTATACATTTCCTTAGAGAAATCATGTATATAGAGAATATCTAGATATTCATTATGAATACCTCCCTATCTAAGAGGGAGTGTCGAATTGTGTAGTCATGACTAGTCTTCATAAAGTTTCATTTATACTTGTAATATTTTATAAAAGAAAAATCATTTTGAAGCACGTTCTTCATGATTGCAAGAAAAAGAAAAAAAAATATTTTTATATTCAAAATAAATTTTTTATAAGCTATGTTCTTCACAACCTTATCAAGGACGGGAAAATGAAAATTTGAATTTGTATTTTAGACATCATAAGATGCCCAAGTCCGCCTCCCAGAGATGACATCAAGCATGTCCAAGAGGAACATATTCAACCTCTTCTAGTGTATATATATAGAGACCACTATCTCCACTCCAAGCCAATTCATATCTCAAAAAACAAGTGTGGTTCTAATCTAATATATTGAAGAAGGATGAAGAAGAGGAAGGTCAAATTGAAGAGAAAAGAAAAAGCCAAATTCAATAAGAAGTCTCCTCGCACATGTGATATCTGTGTTTCCCTCGCACGTTTGAAATTGTAGGTCTAAACTTGTGCTGTAAAGTATGATCACATGTTCAAAATTTCTGAGGTGAAGGAGAGGTCAAGATTCGACCCCAGTGCAAACCTAGAATGAATTTGTGGAGAGGCTACTTGAAGTGATTTTGTGAAGTTTGACTTCGAATATTGAGGCATATTGTGGTTTCCATCTTGTTGGTTAGCTTGAATTTGATTTATCTCTTGTTTCTTTGATTCTCTAAGGAAAAGGTTGGCTGGGTTTTTCCCCCTAGTGGGTTTTCCCAAGGTAAAATGTTGTTGTCTCTTTGTTAATTGTGATCTTTATTGCTTTATTTTATCTATGGTTGATTTTTTTAATGTGAAATTTCTTAATGATACATTGAAAGTGCAAAATAATCATCTACATCATTGGAAGTAATTATCAAGTTTCAAAAATAAGGGCTAGTATAATTTACACTAAAAAATCAACATCTTATATCCATCTACAATAGATTGCCAAACTTATCTCCAAGAGACATTAAGAGGGCCTTCATTCTTATCTTCCAAAAGGAATAATTTGTTCCATTAAACAAAGTAATTTTAATTGAACATTCTCAACTAGTCATGGTCCCTGTAAAATCTTCTCCCCACTATTAAACTTTTTATGAAGAAGCCTACTCTAATACTAATTTTTGAAATACACAGTGATATTGAGAGTTGGGAGGGGGATGTGTTTAAATTCATATGAAATATATAATTTCTAACCATGATAATTACTTGTGACTGATATATATATTCATTTTCTTTGTTTAATTAAGTCATCAAGCAATCACACATTAATAAAATATAGATATCATAATGCACAAGAGACAAGAGACAATAGAAGTTAGGCTAGAGGCCAAAGCAAAACCCACAAGGAGAAAAATCGTCAATCCTTTCCTTATAACTTATTCTCTAACAAGAGAAATCCAAGTCAAAAAATACAGTGATATAAGTTCTAATTCATCCCTTCAACCTCTGCTATTTTATGTCCATAAGATAGTCAATCAGTCTGCCACATGTTTGTTCTTAGATGCCATGTCACATAGAATAAGGTAACTCACATTTCATAGAAACAATATCCTTCTTATAGCTTGTATTACATAGAGAAAGGTATCTTCCTATAGTTTGTATCACAAAGAGAAAGGTGTCTTCCTACAACTCGCATCACACAAAGAAAGGTGCCTTAGATAACTCAAATCATACAGAGAAGAGATTCCTCAAACAAATCACATCACATAGAGAATGTACTTTTGGAAACTCACATCACCATAATATAATGTACTGCTGAAATTCACATTATTCCAAATCATTGTGCTACAGTTACTCACATTGTTCATAGAGATATATGTCATAGGATCTTCACATTACAGAGAGAAATATATCACATAAAATTCCAATCATAGAGGGCCTTTAGATATTCATATATTGCTGACAATTTGAACCTTGGAACCTTCATTGATGTGTCTCAGATGATATTTTCTTTGAGAAGGATGAGTTTCATTTATTTATAGTCATTTCATATGATCAAATGGGTGTGAGTACTAACTGAGCTTACATGTTCCTTGGATGGTGACCTTGGTAGCTTGGAGGGATAAATAACACTTACAAAAAATATTTTTTTCTTCTTTTCATAGGGTCATGAAGAACATGCCCTTTGACTTTTCCATTGACCAAAATAAATCATGAAGAACATGCTTGATAATAAAAGTAATAATAGTATTTTTCTTCTTTTTTTTTACATAAAATACATATTGAGACAAGTATAATGAAAATCATGAAGACCAAATCTAGTTACAATTTCAACACTTCCTCTTAGCTAGGGAGGTTTTCATAATGACTTATCAGGATATTCTCAAGTTGAGAACTTCTATAAGAAAGGATATGGATTGACAAGCATTAATGGTGATTACATCATGATATCCAACATTGTCAAACTACCAAGGCTTTAAAAATTAAGCTCTATCTCTCCACTAGATCATAACACAATTCTAGGAGGCATAAATTTGGACATTGTCACCCCTTCAAGGCATATACCCTGACTCTTAATCCATTGTCACGATAATTGACACAAGGAGATTTCAGTCCTCAAGACCATTCTTATCTTAGATTAATGTACTTAACTTATGACGGTTAGTCTTGGTCATAGTATAGATCTTCAAAAAATGTATGTCCCTGATGCATATCCAATCCACCATTCTCCTTGCCAGTGTTCATGCACTAATATTACAATTGTTAGTCCTAGCCATAGTATGTGAGACACGGTGAATACAATTTCCATCCTCACTCCTTTTCAACTAGGGAGGATATCATCGCTCCCTCTCGACTAGGGAGGAGATAAATACAAGTGCAAGCTTGTGTAATAAGTACTCATACTTCCCTTTACATCAGCTACCGATTCATACATGGAAATCTTGTTTTGTATCTTCTCAGCTCCTATCTGCACCATACTCACAAATCATCAAGCGCTTCTATCTTCTTTGAAAAGCCAAATTCTTGACAATATTTGTAGAGGATCACGACCAAATCTAGCACATCGTCAAATAGTCCATCAAAATTTTTATAGAGAAACAAATTCACAACTAATTGTACATACTACCGCATCATCTGCCTCTGTAGTGCAACAAAATTATGCTTCATGCTATTCTAGGAAATCATACCAAATCCCAACCATCAAAAGTATCTCTATTCATCAATAACATTGTCAACCCAAACGATGTATCCTCAAGTCTCAAGTTGTAGTGTAATATCTTACATGACAACTTCTACTTCTAGATCACTCCGAATTAAATATTTCTTCATGAGTCCTTCAAAGTACAAGGTCTTCTTAACCATGGAGCTTCTTCAAAAATATGGATTAACTTTTGTAATTGAGAAATTCCTCTTAATATGATCCTCTCTCTCTTACTGGGAGAACCTTCATGTTTTTATCTAAATTAAAACTTCAAACTTCTTTCTCCTTCCTTATTTACAACTAGAAAGTCCTTGTTGGGGCACTATAATACTAGTGATTACCCCATTACTATTGTAATTGTACCCCTTATTAATATTGTTGTGCCCCTATTAGCCCCATATTGTTATTATTGTGCCCCATAGAATCCCTCTATTGTTATTTTTGTGGCTTTATATTATTATTGTTAGGTCGGCTAGGTTATATTGTGACTGCCTTAGACTCCTATATATAGAAAGGAGGTTTTGTCATTTGTATCATCCAAGAATTTTCATTTATGTAATGTAAAGGAGGTTTCCCCCTCGAAGAGGCTTAATTCTAAGGCATTAATCTATCTTTTCTATCTTTTCTTGAGCTGGTTTCATAACAGTCCTCTTTGGTATTCTTTTTCTGCCAAAACCTAGATCATATTGGTTATTTTCCTCACTTCTTGCAATCCTCACTAGGAGTATATGTGTTATGAAACCAACTCACAAAAAGATAGAAAAGATAGTTGAACGCTTTAGAATTTAGCCTCTTCGAGGGGACAACCTCCTTTACATTACACAAATTAACAATTCTTGGATGATTCAAATGATAAAACCTCCTTTCTCTATATAGGAGTCTAAAGACTCACAATATAACCCAGCCGACCTAACAATAATAATATAAAGCCACAAAAATAACGATAGAGGGATTCTATGGGGCACAATAATAACAATATGGGGACAATAGGGGCACAACAATATTAATAAGGAGTACAAATACAATAATAATGGGGTAATCACTAGTATTATAGGGACCCAACAGTGAATGCCTAGATGGTCAATTCACATTGGCTTGTCATATTTTCTAGCTCGTAGATAAAGATATCAACACGAGCCTTCTTCATATTCTCCATGATATTTTACTCAATGTCTTCATCTTTGACAAGGTGTGATGAAATGGTAGGTGGTGAAACTTTTTTTGATATCTTAGGAGTGACGAAATTGTTCTTATTATTTTTAGAAGCTTTTTTTTAGGCTGAGAATTTCTAGATTTCTTCTAATTTCTCTAAGCAGGATTACTAGAAGATAAAATTTTCCTCAACAATTTCTTCCTCACATCTTGTTTAGGCACCGGTCCTTTGATCCTCAACTTATATTTCTTAGTTGGTTGTTGAGGAAAAGCATCAACCACTAGGGGATCACTATGCCATTGAAAACCACAACATTCACATTATGTTTCCATTGCGGGAATGTAATCTTAGAATGTTCTTCTTAGTGAAAATTAAAATCATTATCCATGCCAAGGTTCTCATTGTTAATTACAAGATTGCAAATTTTTCCAATTGATTGGTTTCCTTCTTAAATTCCAAGTTAAAGAACTTATTATTAGTAGAAGCATCACTTGACTTCCTTTAAGTTCAGATACTTATTTTCTTAACTACTTCAAGGACTTAGTCAAGATTTCCATGTCGAAAGGATCTTTCCCTTTAGTATTAGTGGAAGAGGCCATAGAATTTTTACCAACGTCTTTGGAGTCCTCTAAATCCTCTTGTTTAGAAATGACTCTAATAGTCTTTATGTCCTTGTCAACAGTTATTTCTTCTACAAAGTTAAGAGCCAAACTTTCCTTCACAACTCGTTTCACAAAAATGGAAATATTAGTGAGAAAGGAAGTTGTATAATATTCCTTGGTGATTGAATAATGAGGTTTCACATCAATGGGGAACTTGTTCAAAATATGTGTAAATATCTAATTAAAATACTTAACATTTTATTTATCCCCCATCTTAATGTTTCAAAGTTCCTTAAGTAACATAGCAGGAGATTTATCATCGACATTTTTTTCTAAGAAAAATTGTTTAAACTCACTCTAGTTATGGATTGAATTTGGTGGAAGGCTATTGTGCCAAAATGATGCTCTACCCTCAAGAGTGTACGAAAATAATATACAAGAAAAATAATGAATACGCATCTCTAACATCCTTAGATGTAAGGAGAAGTCATCAACATGATCTTCAACCTTCATTTTTCTTGTTTGGATCATACTTTATAAGAAATGTTTTTGGATTCTTCTGTAAGTAATGAAGGTCCAGAAGAGAAATATTCCCTTTGGTGATCCAATCCAATTATTAATCAACCATGTCTTTGTTCTCCTCCTCCTCTTCATTCTGTGATTCTAAAGTGTCTTCTCCTTAACTATCCATATTTTTGTTGTTATTTAGTAGTACACTATCTTTTAGTTGTTCATTATTACAAAGGTCAAAATCCTCCCCATATCTCTCTATATTTTTCATAATAGGTGGTGGAATGTCCCCTTGAGAAAATGATTCTCCAAAAGAGTCACCTAAATATTCAAGGGTCATGTTAACCAAATCTTCCACAGAAGAAACTAACACACCATAGTAGGTTGTTGCTATCCTTGTTTTCATATGAGGAAGAATGGATGTGAAAAGAAGTAATGCAACTTCCACTGAAGAAACTAACACACCATAGCAGGTTATCTCTATCATTCTTTTCATATGAGGAAGAATGATTTGACAAGAAGTAATCCAAGAGCTCGAGGATATTGATGAGTGAGAGGCTAAATTGTCTAGAGTTGATCATAAGTGGATTTGTAAGCGTGACACACACCTTGGTTAGATGACTCTCCTCTCTTAGATATATGAGTTGGAATTGGGCTTAGATAATGCTACCTTGAAAAGAATGTTATTTATATGAATATGGTGACTTATTAGCCATAAGAAGGAATTTGTCCTTCTAGTGCCAAGATGTTTATGGTGCTCGAAACGACCAACATATAAGGGGTCTCCCCAATATGAAGTCCCAATTAGACCTCACACCATTTCGAGTAGGAACCCCATCTGGGAAATAGGCACGGATGACATATTCTAATTATTTTCCTTGGCTAAAAAAAACAACATAATGGAGTACACATACTTTTGAGATGAGAAATTAAGTTAGCTTTGTGAAGTAATTAATCACAAAGTGTGTAAGGTTTCTTTCATGAAAGGGAAGAGAAAGTGAGTCTTTAGAAGAAACTTAATAATACTATCCTAACAAATAAATATACATACATTTAAAATAATCATTAAGTATCTTGGAAAATACTTCAAAATAAATAATGATCATGAAAGCAAGAGATGCACAATTCAAAGATGCATACCAATGCCAACGAAATAGTTCATTTTCATTAGTATGTATAAACATAAACATACATCGCAAAAATTAAAATAATATTCTTAAAATCATTCACATCATATGCATGAAGGTGCACTCGGTCCAAGAGCTTCAAATCATTAAGTCAAAGTCCCAAGATACACCATTACAATGATAAAACCCTAGCTCCAATAATGGGACATTAAGCCACCACTTACTCATCAAAATGATGATATTCTCTCATTTTCCCAGCTCAAGAAGGCAAGGTGAAAATTCCTTTGCTTGATCTATGAAGGTGTATTTATAAGAAATAAGGAAATTTTCCACCTCCCTTCTGACTTTTGACCTCCCTCATGACTCTTGAACTTCCATGTGACTCTTAAAATTCCTTTGTGACCTTTGAGCTTCTACATGACTATAACTTTCTAGAGACTTTTATCATTCCATGAGGGACCCTTGGGTATCCACACATTTTACATTTTCTCATTTTTGGAAATACAATATTACATTCCACAAATCGTGGAAAAATATATTGACAACATATGAGGTTTGTGGTGATGCTTTGAGAAGCCATGACGTAGCGACGATGACATAAGACTTCATTGTAGTGTATTAATGCCAAGCTCTTCTCTTTGTTGTTGTATTCAAATATTCATTATTGGTCTTGCTTGTAATTCATCTTCGGCCTCCAAAGGGGATTATTATAGTATTTGAGTCTTGCATGTCATCTTGATCTTGATCTATCTATAATATTCTAGTGTCCCTTTGTCTCTTTCTTTGATGATCTCTTTGAGTCTCACCTCCAAAAGTGTTTCCTTGCAGAATCTCCTAAATTTCCTCCTTGATCATAATTCTTCCATGTTATGATAATAACACCTTCAAATGAATTTCACTTATGACAAGATAATATTAGTCTCGAAATCACCTAGTCTACCTTCTTTCTCATGTAACATGCTCACTGTGATGGGACAATGTGTAAGGTTTGGGAGAGATGCCTTCTTAGATGTAGTGTGTGTGTGCAAGATGTAAAGGGCGAGGTGATAGGAATTGTATCTATGTAGTGCACAGTAGCTGAGGGAGAGGCAAGTTAAAGGTTACACATTGGGAAAGTCTAGGAGGTAGGGAGGTATGACTAGGCACTCTCATTGCGAAGTGTACAATGGATGAGGGAGAGGCTTAGGGATTGTGTATTTGAGCATTCCAAGTGTCTAGAATAGGGTCCAAATTCCACTATGATTTCATTGTGCACAAAGAAATGAAGGGTTAATAATAATTTTTCATTAGGAAAGTGCAACTAGAAAGACTGAGTGACTAAACACTAAAGTTTCTCAATGCGCATTTGAGGGAAATAGTCCTCTAGGATTGTGGATTGCATAGTTCCAAGAGGTAGAGGTATATTCACTATGGCTTAGAATTGTGAAGTGTGCAGTTGAAGGAGACTAAAATATTATCCATTGATTAAGCAGGTTAGGAGGATAGTGAATACTCCAAAAATGACTAATTGTGAGATCAGTGAAACAAGAAGGTAAGAGTGGAAGCATATGACAAGGTCTTGAACATGATCAAACACACATAAATGATCAACCACATGAAAAAGGAACACTTAGTACCAAAAATAAAAAAGTATTCAATGAACAACCACAAACAGACACTTACATCCATGTGCGACACTTAAGATATACCATATGACACAAGTGTTGACTACAAAGAGAAAGTTCATAATACCTTAGGAATGACTCCAGTGCATGCCCCTATGATAGATAGGATGCCTTAATATAATATAATGCATTGAAGTTGACTCTTAAATATGTGCCATAACTTCCTTTCACAAAAAATGACACTTTACTTAACAAAATATGACATTTTGGATTCTTTTAGAAAGGGACTTGAAAACTTAGAAAACAAGTATTATATCACTCTAAAAACTCAAAAACATTTCAAATGATCCTTTGGATGTAGGCCAAAATTTGGAGGGTGTTGTAGTAATGATGATAAATGGGTCAAGACCCTATAGCCTGGTTGTATAGAGGGTTTCTCAAGAATTTGTGGATTTCTATTGTGAATAAAAACCCCGATATATTGAAGAGAAAATTTCTAACATAGAAGTAAAGTATTAGATCAAGTGCATTACCATACTCAATTGCTACATAGATGAGGAACTCTGAAATTAATATCAGATATAATAATATATAGAGCACAAAACAAAATATTGATACACAGTGGACCTCTATTTGCATAAATTTTAAAAATCTTAGGAAAAATACTACAATATAGAGATGAAACCTAATACAAGACTCTATTAAGCTTGATGAAGATTATATTTATCTCAAGGAGATTAAATCCAAGATTCCAACTCCATAATCAAAAATGAATGTTATAGCTCCAAATCTCACTATTATGGTTTGTGATGCTACACTCATGGCCTAGGGCAACCCCTACTTCCAAACCTGGTCCAAAATCTAAAAAACAGTGTTTTATTCCCTGTACGTGACATTGCCCTGAGTTAAACGCGTGTATACGTGGGTTCGTACATACCCAACCCGCGTATATGTATTAAAACACTTAAAAAAATATAAAACTCCTTATTTTCGGGCAGAGATCGCGGATTTTACCTGCTGATCACCTGTTAGTGCCCGTGGCCTCAACTGTCCCCAACCAATTCCTAACTAAAAAACTACTTTGGAATTGGTATAAAAAGACATCAAAGGGAAGGCCTAAAGGAGAGAGATCATAGAGCAAGGTTATTATACTGAGTTTTTTCCCCTGATCAGGTCTGAAGACCCTTGTGCCTTCTGCACTTCCCCCATCTTGTACAGGAAACCCTTGTTTCCTTGTGATTGGATGTTCATTCTTTAGCCATGACATCTTGGAGTGAGTATTGGAAGGTGACCTATTAGAGGCTTGAGGTGGGACGGATCCAGAAGGAGGCTGAGCTTTGAGCCTGCAGAAGCGGTTCAGGTGATATTGCTCTTTTTTCATACTATTCTATTTGTCTAATAAAGAAACACGTATTGTTCCCGAAACACTTCTTTCTTTATGTTAATGATGTTCACATTTGAATTTCATGCATTAATAGATGTTAGAAATTTGTAACTAACTCCTCTCTTACATAACATAAAGATCATTTTTTATGTAAATCTTTGTCCACATACTGTTGCAATCCTTGGAATTGTTGTTTTTGCAGGACAAAGGAGCGGAAGGGACGTGAAGAAGGGTTTGCACCCTTGAGTAACTACCCAAACGTAGGACCTCAGGTATGTCCTTCTCACCCTAGAAGTAGTTTTTTATAGCATAAACGGCTTTGTGTGTGTATGTTTCTTGACTTAGACAACTTTCAGTCTACTAGGGTTCCACCCAACAAGATAATTAGCTTCCCTGTAACAGGATAATTAGCCATGTCTGCATACCAAGGAGTCTTGGTAGTCACTGCAAACAAGTATTCATCTAGAAACTTATCTTCTACTGGAGAATCTTCATTAGTGTTTTGGATTCTTGACAAGAAATCAGCTACTGTGTTTTGTTTTCCAGGTCTATCTAACACAGAATGTTGAATTCTTGTAAAAGTAACAGCCATCTTGTAACTCTACCATTAGTGACATGTTTATTCATTAAATATCTTATGGCAGAGTGATCAATATGGACAAAGGTTTCATAGCCGATTATGTAGTGTCTAAACTTATTGATCGCATGTACCACAGCTAAGAACTCTTTTTCTGTAACAGTATAGTTTAACTCGGTGGGAGTCAAATTTTTACTTGTGTAATAAATGGCATAAGGG
>APFE030454444.1:0-13559 GCA_000404065.3 Pinus taeda | reverse complement strand
CCACACTACGCACCTAGACAACACGATGTGCATAGTAGGTCTTCACTGCACACGAGGCATATTTGTCCAAAATTAGTTTTTGACCACCAAAATCCACTTTTCAAAGCTCTTCTTCAATCATTTCATCCTCCAAGCTCCATAATAAGTAATTTTAACCATTTTCATGCCATCCTTTGCCTAATATGTCAAGAAATTGATCAAATACTTCTTCTCCTAGGGTTTACATGATTTTCATGGTTTTGATATTAAAATGATTAATTGTTGTCCTAAATCTTAGATTCCTCATACCTACACCTCTACTTACAGCTAATACACCATCTCCATCCATCACAAAGCCTTATCCCCTCATTTTCGATCATTTCCCTCTAAACCCTAGTCTGTCATATCTCTTTCTAGGGTAGGCCTATGTTTTGGCCTTTTCCACCCTCTCCCCTCACTCATTTACCAAAATTATTTCTTCCCCTACTCACTGACATCATCCCCTACTCTCCTAAATTTCCTTAAAAATTTAGGTAACTCCTAAGTCTATCATACCACGTCATTCCCTCACAACAGAAAATTTCAGAGTTTTTGCTTGCCTTTTACCTAGGGTTTGAAGTATGTAACCTGACTCATCACCATCAAAGAAGAGGAAGTACAACAAGTGGGGAATGATCTAAGGCTTGAGCCCTATAATTAAAATGAAATCGCTTCCTCCCCATTTGTCAAGAAATTCTTTGAAGATGTCAATTGTTTAGGGCTTTGTCAAAGAGTGTAGGAAGTAGGTTACCATGAGCTTGTCATAAGTATCTTGCCCTCACCTTCAAGGAAGAAAACATCACCATTGCAGGGCTTATTTCATGTTTTTTATTGGATGCCATCTCTCAAGATACAGGCATACCAAAACATGGTCAAAACTGGTTTAAAGGCATGAACCTAGACCTAGAAGAGTTCAAACCCTACTTGAAATCACAATAGAAAGGATCCTACTCACATGTTTTCCCATTCAGATACTTGTTCGAGACATATGAACCATGATCAAGGTTGTCATGAAGTTCTTCACATGTGAGGGAAGATTTTTTAGGCTATATCAATACCACATAGGGTTGCTCGTGCACTTTACAACTACTAATTCTCTCAATTTGTGCAACTACTTGTATAGGAGCCTAACGAAAAATGTATGAAAGGGTGAAATTGAAAATAATAGAGAATTACCCTAGCCTCTTTCACCATACACTGATAAAGGTTATATTACTCCATTAGTTGGTAGAGAAGACCATGACATGGGACACTTACATTGACGTAGCCTTGAAAATGCATATAACCACTTCACCAAGCCAACACCAAACCATATCAGCAAAACCCATGGAGGTAGTGTCATCAAGAAAACATGACGAGGTTTCCAAGGAACCTAGGCTTGAGGTGACCAATTCATATCAGAGAGGCAGAAGGATTTTGTTTTCTCCTCAAATTGAGGAAGGGGCCAAGCCTACTACATCAACAGAATAGGGATCACCATCACATCATGAGGCTTCTTTGCAAGATGAGGAGCCCATTGAGCATGAATTTGACCTACTTGACTTGGGGGCACAAGTTGAGCATCAAAGTCTATAACTAGTCATCAAATAGAAGGATTCTAAGATCATGGAGCTCAAGGAAAATTTGGAAAGGGCCAAATTCATCATCTCATTCCTTGACCAAGAAAATAATCAACTTAAGGAAAAACAATTAGTCATGGAGAAAGAGCAATTTAAAGCCAAGAAGCAAGAGATGAAAGGCATGAAAGTGGTGGACGATGAGGACACTGATCAGCATGGAGAACAAGTTGCAAGGAAGAGACTAAGGACAATGGGTCTTAGGAAAGCACTTCATAGGGAAAGAGAACAAAAACCACCAATGGAAGAAGTGACCTTTCAGGAGAGGATTACTATGGAAATAAATGAGGACATGGAGTTTTGGCTTGACAAAATCAATTTCCACCTTCAGAATCTCCTTGACAAGGCCAACATTGATAACAAGTTGCCAAGGAAAATGGCCATCCACTAAAGCTAAATCGACTTTGCAAGGGAAAAATCAAGGAGTTGAAGGCCCAACTAGATGAAACCCTAATCAACCAAGAGGAGAATGATATGTTAGATTTCCTTGCTAATGCATCCATGGCTGCATAACATACTTCATTAGGCATCTCTAGACAAATATTTGGAACATTTGGAGAAAATGTTGTGTTTTGGAGCAAACTTGCAATTTTTGGTAATTTTTGTCTAGGAGCACAACGAGCTCATGCTGCGCTTCTTCCTCAGGGCTCCAAATGATCTAAACTCAACATTTTTGGAAATATTATGGCCCCCTATCAAAACCCATTTTCCTACTTTCCCGGTTAGGGGCTCATGTTTTGAGAAATTTTTAAAAAAGAGGCCAAAATTCACCTTTCTACTCCTCTTTTTCCATTTCACTACGCACTTGGAGAGACCTTGGGAGAATGGCCATATCTCAACCAAAAATCGGTCATTTTGAGTGTAGAAATACTCTAAAGATATCTAAACTCTCCTATATTTCCAGAACAAGATTTAGATCTGGATTTGGACTTTATAAAGGAACTGAAAAATGGCTTCCAACAGGTCATTGCGCACCTGGAAATTTATGTGATTATTGTAAAATTTTCACTGTGTTATTTTTTGAAATTCCTAGTTCAACTTTGGTAAAAGTCAAAAGGTTGATTTAAATGATGTAATTTTACTATTTCAATGTCTATATAATGTTGTTATGGGTAAATTATCTTATTATGTTGTTTTTATGTTAACTTAGGCCTCATTAATGAGGAAAAACGAAAATCAAAGTCTAAATGAAGAGTTTGTATTCAAACTTCTCACTCTCAATTGTTGGTTGAGATATTCTTGGGAACTATTCCACCACTCATGGATTTGACCCCTAAGGGTGGGGAAACTGTTTATTTTGATCTATATGTATCATTTTATCAGTCAGAGATAAGGGTTGGACATTTGAGGAGAGAACTCTTGTAGCTTGTGCTTGACAATTTTAATGAAATCAAAGGAACAATTTCAGCTATTATCTAGGAAATGTTCAATGAATTTGTGATCTTGTATATTATGTGTTATAGTTTCATATGAAAGATATTCATATTCTCTTTCCATTCATCAATTCTTTAGTGGTCTTTCCTTAATTTTGTAAACATAATTCTTTTCATAAAGCTCTATTTTGATGGGAATATCATTATGTGTTATTTTCTTTCTTGCTTAATGAATTCATTATATATATGCTCACTAATTCCTCTTATTTGTTCTGAACACTACACTACATTGAAAAAACCTAAACCTTCACAAAACTATTTCTACCTTGTTCCTTTACATCCTTGATGTTGTTACCGTTTTCATCCTTTGACCTATTTACCTTGTTTTCATCCCTTGTCCAACATCAAAACCTTAAATTTCCAAAAACTACATAAGCCTAACATATCTAGCCTAGCTAGCTACCAAACTGAAATCTTGGTCTGTGGTTACCTTCGTCAATTCCTATCAACATGGGACATTTTGGAGGATAACAAGTGTGAGAGAGGAACTCAATTGCAAGAATGCATATATGCTAAGGGTCCGCCAATCATATTTCATTATAAATTCATGGAGTGTTTTTTATCAACACTTTGACATGATGCCTAGTTGATATTATTCGACTTTTCGAAGGAGAAATTGATATTTGGTGGTAAAAACTATTATGGTGCACTATTGTGTTGTGCCTCGAATCCTGATAGAAAGTATATCTTGACTCGAGGAGAAGATGATCTAGTAAAGTTGTGGAGCATGGAAGATTGTGCGATTATAGAATGAGATGGTCGATGACAAAAATTGAAGAGAACAAAATGTGGAGTGGAGAACTTCGCTTTTCAGTATTACAAATGACTTAAATAAGATTACATTAAAAACATCAGTAATAAATGACTGGAGTGAAACTCGACTTAAACTGGACTAAGTGAAACTGAACTAGGACACTTGGAGGGACGGTTTGACACCTAATAGGTGGTTGGAATTAGATTCTCCAATACTCCCCCTTAATTACAATCACATAAAAATTCAATTAAGATACATGTTGGTTTATGTCTCAGAGAGGTTTATAATTTAAAAATTGACTTCAAATTTTCTTCTTCTCTTTTTCTAGATCCTATAGCCTCTAAATTGTTTCAACTTTTTCTCTTTGTTATATCATTCAAATCTCAGTTTCTTCAATTGTTGGTGAAAGTCTTCCATTCTTCCAGGCTCTCTAAGCATAACCTAGACTTCTTCAAAAACTAGCTTGTATGTGGGTTGCTGCCACATATTATCTTCTGTAGTCTTCTTTTCATCATCAATTTGCTGCAACATAAGGTTATAATAGAATAATATTTCTTTAGGACTTCAATACCTAAAAATTTCATTGATTTTCTCATCATTGACGTTGTCTTCAACATTCATTTATGCATCTTCTATGCAAATGTCATCTAGACATGGTGTTGCAAGCCATGCTTCAAGGAAATTTAACTCTTCTTCGTAGTTATTCTGTGTACCTGCGCACTTGAAATGAATGTTAGGAATAAAAATATTTGCAGAACCACATTAGTTCTTTCCCTTCTACTCTGTAATGAGAGCTTGTTGGGCATGGGATCCCCTACAGCAGGTTTTGGGGCTTAAAGCCCAAGTTTTGGTGAATTGTATTGTAAAACCCCACAAATTGCAGACACAAAGTGCGAAGTGTACAATCGAGTCATAGGGTTGTCCACCCTAAGAATTGTATTGTAATTTAATGTCAAGTTGTGTCCACCTATCCATGGTTTGTGGACCATGGGATTGTATAAATAAATTGAGGCTCTAAGTGTAAAGATAGATTAGGAGAGAATAGATAGAGTAGTGAAGGCATGGTAAGAGAAGAGAGTGAAAGTTGAAGTGTATTGTGTCATAGTAGTAGGAAGAGGCTTTGTAGCTGAGTGCTCAGAGGCCTAGTAGAGTCCCTAGCTGAGTGTGTGCACCCCTGCAACTGAGTGCACAGGGTAGAGTCGGGTATGTACTTGGGATTGAAAGATAATAAAAAGAAGTTTATTCTCTGCATCTGTTCTGGAATCTTTATGTTGATGTTATACATTACTTTTACTATGTTTATTTACTGCACGCACTTGATGGATACTCGTATGGATGCCTATATGTGTATTTAATCTAAGTAATCAACTAACAGAGACTAATTAAGGAAGACTTGGGTAAATAACACGGGTCACGTTGTGGCTAGAACTGCGTGAAGACAATGTCACAGGGCGCGGGGTACTCACAAGCTAGCATAGTAAGTGCGAAGGTTGGACCGCGTACCAATCACCACATTTTAGACATCCCCAGGGTGAAAAAGCCTAGTTCTAACACCCTCCCATACTACTTCAGGTGAGACCTCAGTGCCCGCTCTGCAGACTGTTTCCAAAAGGGCCAATAGTACCAGGATTTGCTTGGCTAAATCACTTGCAAATCTGGGTCAGGCCCCACTAAGCCAACAATGGTTCCGTTGCAGGGACCCGGATTTGCATAAGGGATGTCTAATTTCATGCCATTGGGACCTAATAAAGAAGGAAATTGAAGAGTGGTTGGACAAGAAGATTCACAAGTTCGTGTCATAGGAAAAGATAACTCTATAAGTATCTAATGAAAAGTGGTTGGATTGCTATGTGTATACGGAAATCCACAAGACTTTCTTTGCATCCTTTCAATCTGAGCTGTATGAGTGGATCGTGAGGTTAGCCGACAGGAATAGAAGGTGTAGGCTTGCCAACCGATAGTGTGGAATCCGAAATTAGTGCGCAGACTAGAAGCATCAAAAGATAAGATTGTACGGCCTATGGACCATTGGCTCTACCACATAATAGGGGAATTTATCACTAAGTTTGTGGTAGACATGACCATGAGCTACAAGGAGGCAGAGCGATGCCTTCTCAAGGGACTGTGAGGTAAGTATATTAAATCCTTGAACACCTGAATTAAGATTTTATTATGTGAAAAGCAAGTTATGTGAATAAATTAATGTTTGGGACTACACGAATCAGAAAGATCTACAGAAGAAGAAGTAGCAATGAATTAGAAAACAGTCCCTTAATTTCACCCTCACAGGAGAGCGAGGGTGAGCTCACGAAGGTCTATCCGAGAAGTGTGGTTAGTTTGATAAGGAAGCGTATTCTGCGGTTACCACCTCCACCCACACCGCCACCCGCTTCACCTCCGTAACCTCCATCTCCAACCACTCCACCTCCACCACCTCCACAGTTCAGTATGGCGAGTGCAATCAAACTACCAGTGTTCAGAGGAGTAGGGAATGAGTATCCAGACAAGTTTTGGTTCCTGGTAAGAGCAGTATGGGATGCACAAGGAATCACAAATGATAATATTAAGAAGGCCACATTGCCGAGCGCATTGCAGGATCATGCATTAAGATGGTATATCAAGCATTCTAATGACCATCCAAACGCAGGAATAGTAGAAATCTAGAATCCGCTAAACAAAGAATTTAGTAGAGAAATGTCAGAAACAAAATCAATCATGGGGTTTAAAGAGATCACGATTCTCCTGGGTGAGACTCCCTAGGATCTGGATCAACAACTGAAGAGTACGATCCGCAAAGCCAATATGACGTTGATAGATGGAAATCATCACACATGGTTTGTAGCATCTCTCGCACTACACTTAATGATGACACTGTCACAACAGAAACTTTCTACTCAAGCCAAAGTGTTGGAAATGGTGATGAGGTTACATGAGACCCTGATACAAGACCCTGGGTTTGGAGTTCAACAAATCCATGTGCAACTACAAAATATGTGTTTGGAAATGCAAAGCTTGAAGCAGGATAGGGCACCGCGACCAGAGGTGCATGAGGAAGTATGTTGCATAAAATGCAAAGGCCAGGGCGATGACAAGGATCACTATCCAATGTTTGTGAACTACTTGGCAAGAGGAGGGCCAATGCCATTGAGACCAAAGGTGTAGGCAAGGCCGAGTGTGACACCTGCTTTATGATGCGTGATTTGTTAGATAGGAGGGAAAGACATGACGAACAATTGTCATTTGCTGCAGAAATATACACAGACACCCCAACAATTGTTTTGTAATTTTTATAGGTCGGTAGGCCACGATGAGTGCACTTTCCGCAAATATGAGCTAATGATGGATCGGACCCAAGCCTATAGGATGCAGACTGAAACTTGAGCCGTCGACCCAGATGCGGGGATGGCCCATGTTGGATTTCAGGGGTGGGGTCGATGAGGAGGTGGAATGGGACTAGGAAGGGGCTGTGGACAGTTAATTTGTTACAATTGCGGAGGACCAGGGCACTATGCCCGTGATTGTACCAACCCGACGAGGATATCCTATTCATATTGGGCTCAGTTTGATCATGAAACAATAGGTTTTCCTACTTTGATCATAAAGATGTGCGAAAAAGGGGTATTCCAACCTCCCCCGACTCAAAATATACAAATGATGAGATTTGAGCGGCGTGAAGATGACCCGAATGTAAACATGATGCTCAAAATTGGTGTGACCATAGGGGAGGATAAGGGAAACTAGCTAGAGGAAATTATGTGGGTTCGTAAAGCTCCTAGGAAGGAACCCAAGTTTGACTTAGAACGTGCAAAGGAAACATTCATGGAAGCTAAGAAGAGCTTCGCGGAGGCCTCCACTTTAGGTAGTAAGGATCAACCAGAGCTAGGAATGGATCCTTCAATGCTCACTACCTTTCTAGAGACATGCATGAAACTGTTTTGAGACAACAAGGTGGTTAAAGGAGTACACGAACTGATCACCAGGTGCACAGGTTCAGGGAAACCGTGCGTCATCTAGGAATTAGGGAAGCATGCATTGCGCACTGGAAGAGAAATGAGGTTGACTGCACAGATTGGGGAATATGAAATGGATCAGGTGATCCTAGATCTGGGTTTGGATGTGAATGTATTAACGAAGCAAAGATGGGAATGCATGGGGAGTTACATCTTATAATGGTCCCCAATTCAATTACGAATGGTGAACCAACATAACATTTTTCCCATGGAGAGGTTGCAAGGGGTAACAGTTCATATTGAAGGTGTGAGCGCACAGGCGGATTTTTGAAGTAATAGAGATTGTCGATGACAGAAATCCCTATCCCATGCTGTTAGGAATAGACTGGGCCACCAATATGAATGGAGTCATCAATTTGAAGAAGCGTAAAATGATCTTCGAGAAAAAGTCACTACGCATAGTAATCCCACTGGACCCAGCCGAAGGAGCACGCTACACTGAACCAATGCACGACAATGATAGTGATGATTATCTCGATTGTATGTACAAGATAATTGCGTGAAACTAGGATTGGGTGAATATGACTATAGATGGGAGGATCTCATGGGAGTGCGAAAGCTCCTACACTTCGAATTCATACGATGAAGTAGAGTGATGGCAGAATCGGTTGCACAAAGTAACGATGCTGAATTACAACATGATGGTTAGATCACTACGTTGCATGACAATAGAGGCAAGAGAGTTGCCGACATATGATGGATTGACAGTGGTGGATGGATTTCTGAGCAAATTTGAAATCGCAGTACCGGAACAACAACGGTTCGATGCATTGAAGTGGGCATTGCGTGCAACACCCGCACGATGGTGGGGTACACATCAAGGAAATTTTTAGGACTGGCGCGGATGTAGAAGGATGATGCACCTACGGTTTGGGAAGTTGCAACTATGGTTAGAAGACAAATACGATGGATGGGATGCCCCATGTACGCACCTCACAAAATGGACCAAGGTCTACGGGGAAGAACCACAGCCCGAATGGGTACACTTATTCTACCATACCTTGGATGTAATACCCATGAATTGGTATACTCAGACAGAACTTCGACATGGTATGGGCGAATGGGATGTCTTGCATGAGGGATTTTTGTTAACGTTCACATTTGAAGACCAGTGGTCAAATGCTGTTGAAAATGCACTGCAAGCAATAGAACGTGCCATCTTCAAAATACCATAGGAGCCATTGAAAATCCTACATCCAGTATGGGCAACCTAGCTAAGCAGCACCCTAGAATGTTATAATGTGCAGGTGGAGGAGGATGATGATGACCCTCGAAATATCAATATTCCAGAAACCAAAGGTTGTCGTGAGGTTTGAGGACCATCAATTGAGGATCCCGACGTCACCGCACCGCTAAAAGTAAAGCAGGTAAACATTGGCATAGAAGAAAAGCCGAAGTATGCAATGCTGTGAGGCTATTAGGACAATGCTACAGTAGATAAGGTCACTGAGTTACTCCACGAATAACAAGACTTGTTCCCAACCAAAATCACACACTTAAAACGGATCATTGGCGACTTAAGGATGATGAAGATCACCTTGAAACTGAATGCGAAGCCAGTTAAACAATGACCTTACCACTTGAACCCAAAGCATAAAGAAAACATCCATGATGAATTAGACAAAATGCTTGCAGGCAAAATTAGCGAACCAGTGGAAGAATCCAATTGGGTGAGTCTTATGGTAGTGCAGGAGAAAAAACAGAAAGGTGAAATAATAATATGTGTGGACCTCAGGAAGCTCAATGATGCCTATGTTCACGATCCATTCCTGACATCATTCACAGATGAAGTATTGGAGATATTAATGAGCAATCGTGGAACACATTTCTTGAATGAAACCATCAGCGCACTCATAGAAGAGTTCGAGGTTTATCACCAGAAAAATACAGCATACCACCCCCACGCAAATGGAATAGTAGAAGCATTCAATAAAATACTAGAGACTGCATAGATCAAAATATGTAATGCGCAATGGGACGACTGGGACCTACGCGTACCTGCTGTGTTATGGGCATATAGGACAGCATGCAAGAAATTCACAAGACAAATACCCTTCTGGTTGGTCTATGGTACCGAAGTAGTCATGCCGGTGCAATACATCATACCTAGTAGCACTTAAAGGCATGACCGACGACGAAGCTCTGGAAGAAAGGCTCGCGTAATTAGAAGAACTCGAGGAAGAACAATTTCTAGCCAGATTTCACGAGCAGGTACAAAAGCAGTGTGAAAAAGCCTGGCACAACCGCCATATCAAGTTGTGCACCTTCAAGGTAAACGATTTAGTGCTACTGCCTGATAGAAAGCTCAAAAAATTTCCTAGAAAATTCAGGATGCATTGGTTAGGACCATATGTGTTAAAAGAGGTCACAGACGAAGGTGCGGTCCAGCTAGTCAAAATTAATGGAGAACCCTTCTGAGGAAAAGTAAATGGCAGTCGCCTAAAGCCCTACATGAGTGGTCCAGCTATTTGACTAACTGACCAAAGCATAGGCTTCATGACCCAAGGAGCCGGATAGGGGCACGGGACTATAAACACAAGCACTAGAAGCAGATACCAAAGAAGAGACTCGAGTTGGATGTAGATGATTTAGAAGCAGAAATAGAGAAGATCCAAAAGATGATAGAACAATGCGTTGCAGACCTTCATGCAACATAGCCATAGTTGGAGGGGCTCTGTGCCAAGATCACTGCACCAGCAGAGTGACTCGGGATGAGTCATGATGATTTGTTAGGCATGGGATCCCCTGCAACAGGTTTTGGGGCTTAAAGCCCAAATTTCGGTCAATTGTATTGTAAAACCCCGCGAATTTCAAGCGTGGAGTGCCAAGTGTACGATCGAGTCATAGTGTTGTCCACCCTAAGCCTTGTATTGTAATTTAATGTAAAGTTGTGTCAGGCTACCCATGGTCTGCGGACCATAGGATTGTATAGATAGAGTGAAGCTCTAAGTGTAAAGATAGCTTAGGAGAGAATAGATAGAATAGCGAAGGCATGGTAAGAGCATAGAGTGAAAATTGAAGTGTATTGGGTCATAGTAATGGGAAGAGGCTCTGCAGATGAGTGCGTAGAGTCCTAGTAGAGTCCGCAACTGAGTGCGCAATCCCCTACAGCTGAGTGCACAGCACAGGGTCGGGTCTGTACTTGGGATTGAAAGATAATAAAGAGAAGTTTATTCTATGCATTTGCTCTAAAATCTTTATGTTGATGTTATACATTACTCTTACTATGTTTATTTACTACGCACACTTGATGAATACTCATATGAATGCTTATATGTGAATTTAATCTATGTAATCAACTAACAGAGACGAGTGAAGGAAAACTTGGGAAAATAACATGGGTCGCGCTGCAGCTAGAACTGCACGAAGACAGTGTCATAGGGCACGGGGTACCCGTAGGTGCGCGTAACACAGTAAGTGCGACGGTTGGAACGCATACCAATCACCACATATCAGACATCCCGAGGGTGTGAAAACCTAGTTCTAGCACCATCCCATACTAGTTCAGGTGAGACCTCAATTTGCGCTCCGCAGATTGTTGCCGAAAGGGCTAGTAGTACCCGGATTTGCTTGGCTAAATCACTTCTGAACCTGGGTCAGGCCTCACTAAGCAAACAAAGCTTTCTTCTGTTGTACTTCCAACTTTTCTTCTGCCTTTCTCTCTATTTTCTCTTTGTGGGATTCCTTATTTTCCTCTTCCTTTGTTTCTATCTTTGTCTCTTCGACTTCTTTACTAACTTGTGACGTTGCAAATAGGTTCTCTTCCACTTGGTTTTCAAATTCAAGTGGGATGATCTTATCAAATAGCATCATGTCAATATGATGCTTTTGTTGCATTACCTGCAACCATTCATCATTAGACAATAGTTCTTCATGAAAATTAACATCAATGGTATTAATTGTTGGATTCATCAGAGCATTGACTGATCCATTGGGATATGTATTGTGCTCAACAAGATTTGTTGCTACATTCACCAAACTTTCATGAGCAAGCTTTATTGTTGGTTTTATCAAATCTTCATCAGCAAGATTTTTTGCTGGATTTACCAAACTTTCATCAGTAAGTTCTATTGTTGGTTTCACCAAATCTTCATAAGCAAGCTTTGTAGTTTGATTTACCAAATTTTCATCAACAAGCTTTGTTGTTGGTTTTACCAAACCTTCATCAGCAAGCTCTTTTGCTGGATTTACCCAATTTTCATCAACTTGTGGCTGTGCATAGGGGTTCAACAAAGTTTTCATCTTGTTGTAGATAAGTTGATGTGGATCCACCTTCATCTTCAACTTCTCTGCTCCCCCTTACACCAAAACTCTTCACAGGGGTATTCGAGGGCTCCTTCACTAGCTTGGCATCTAAAATCAGGGGAAGAATGTTCGCATCCGCAGATTATTTTATGCATGTCAATGCAAAGGCATCCCTTCTTCTCTTCATTTCTAGATCTAAAAAGATCTCAAACATCTCTTGTTGTTTCTTTGACCTTCTTAGCCCCTTGCCATTTCCCATTTGTTGAGTGTTGCCTCACACAACTCAACACACAAAACAAACTATAAACATCGCATCTAATTGGAATAAAAATCCCTTGCTTTTTGGCTTCCACAAATAAGTGATTCTACAAATTTCAAAAGGAGACACTTTCACAAAAGCTTTTACAAAAAATTACACTACCGATTATAACAATGCCCTTTTTTTTAATCTCCTTTTTGAACCCAAAAAAAATGCAGCGCCCTTACAAAATTGAATGAAATACCACTTCATAACAAATTAAAATTGAATCAAATACCACTTCATAACAAATTCAAACAAACTTTTATTTGAAAAACTTTAAAAAAATATAACAAGGCCTCATTTTCTTTTAAATCACTCTTTTAAAAAGTAGACTTTTTTGTAACGAATAACTCTTCATATTAAATAACTCTTTAAATCACTCTTTTCTTTTAAATAAAAGTGAGTCCCCTTTTCTCAAATATGAAACTTACGATCATGAGTTTTCGTGGATCGTATTCCTTTAGAGATATAATGCAACCATCGGGACCATTATCCCACGTCAATTGAAAATCAGTGTAAGGAAACTCGACTAACGCAATCTTTTCAATGGGAGTCGAGTGTGTGTTAGTTACGATTATCGCCAACACTTAATCCTTTTCAACTGCGTTAATAACACAATGTACCCAAATAATAGAGAGCGCTATCACAACACTGATTTTAAAAATCGACTTTGAGCTGAACTTTCTGGCTTCCTCATTCTCCTACTGCTTCTTCGCAAGCTTCTTCAAATTTATGCTGCTCTCTCAAAGATTCTTATGCGCTCTCTCTCTCTCCTTTTTCACAATAGGCCTCTTCAAACTTGCATTGCTCTGTTAAAGAGTCTTATGCAAACCCATTCTATCTCTGTTGTTTTCTCAAAAAGTCTCACACAGTCTAAGCTATGATATCATGAAAAAAATTGAAGAGAACAAAATGTGCAGTAGAGAACTACTCTTTTTAGTATTACAAATCACTTAAATATCACTTAAATACGATTACATTGGAAACATAAGTAATAAATTATTGGACTGAAACTTGACTTAAACTAGACTAAGTGAAACTGAACTAGGACACTTAGAGGAATGGTTTTGACATCTAACATATGGTTGGAATTAAATTCTCCAACGTTGAACATAGGTGAGGTAATCATTTTTTTCAGATAAAAAAAAGTTACTTATTTATATTAATATAAAAGAGATAATC
>APFE030454439.1:0-16416 GCA_000404065.3 Pinus taeda | reverse complement strand
ATGAGTTTGAATAGCTTGGGAACCTGGATAGAAAGGGGCATGTCCGTTAAAACCTTGAACCTGAAGCTTTAAACTTCGAGACGAAGTTTTCAGAAGGGGGAATGTATGTAACAACCCATCTAATTGACCCATTAATAAAAATGTTAAACTTTAGAATATATGAAGATATCTATATATATATATACATTAAACTTTATGATATATAGTTAGACTTTACAATTATAAAATTAAAAGATATATATATATCATTAAATGATTATAACATATTTTGAAATGTTATAAGTATATATATAACATTAAATATTTATAACATATATTTGATAAAGTGATCATATAATATCTAATTTATAAAATATATTAATCAGCATAAAGACCATGGATATCGATCATATAATATCTAAAGACCACCCTATCTACTGGAAATTAATGGCAAGAAATATCGCAGAGAGGCTTCAATGCTGAGAGGCGGTGGCTGCAAGTGGGAGGGCGGCCACCGCCAGGCGAGGGGGATATATAGCAGAAGGCTGACCCGGGAGCAGGGGGAGACAAGGAAAGACTCATTAGCAGGAAACCCGGAGAAGAGATTTTACAGCAGAAGAGCCTTGAGTGATCTGAGTTCTGGGCACGGAGGGACAGAGAGCCTCTGTGGAGAGCTTCTCTGGATCGGGCAACCAGGTTGCTCTGTCAGGTCGGGTGGTATTGGCCATCTCGAAATTGAATCAAAGGAGTACCAGTTCAGGAGCGGAATCGGAAGTCAACAAGCAGCTCAGGTAGGTGCAGGTTTCAATTTTATGCATTACTGTCTTTAAATTTCATGGTTATCTCTCTGGTTACTGTAATTAAAATCAGGATACTACAGATTCCTATACATAATAAAAGAATGAATAACACCTTGAAGCTAACCTATCTGACATTGAAACCTGAAAGCTTGAAGGACAAAGGACTGAGATCAATGCGAAGACCATATGAACACTTGGTTGCAGAAGTGAATTGAATGAGAAGTTCGATTTTAGTGTAAGCAGTCTCAAGAAGTTATAATACAGCACCACACTCGAAGGCAAAAGTAAAAAATAGGTCAAGTTAAAAGGTACGTATAATCCCTATTCGTTTGCGATTAATAACGTATGTCAATTATAGGAATGCTAAGATGATGATCTAATGCTCTTGAAGGATAGTAGTGCATATGTTTAGATATATTTCAAAGATGTTGAAACCTGAAAGTTTGAAGGACGAAGGACTGAGATCAATGTGAAGACCATATGAAGACCTGGTTGCAGCAGCGAATTGAATGAGAAGTTTGATTTTAGTGTAAGCAGTCTCAAGAAGTTACAATACAGTACCACACTCGAAGGCAAAAGTAAAAAATAGGTAAAGTTAAAAGGTACGTATAATCCCTATTCATTTGCGATTAATAGTGTAGGTTAATTATAGGAATGCTAAGATGATGATCTAATGCTCCTGAAGGATAGTAGTGCATATGTGTAGATATATTTCAAAGATCATTGGCTTGTTAGCATTTGAAGTATTTCCATGCATAAAAGACTAGGTTTCTAAAACCAAGGAATGAAATGAACTGCATCTCTCGCATCGAAAGCTTGCATTTCTAGGATTTGCATGCTTGTAGAATTTGCAATTTCTAACATGACAGATCTTGAAGACCTTGAATGAATCTAGTGTTTTGCAACTAACTCTACTGTGGTTGTAGAACTCTACAATTTTGAAGTGGCAAGTCTTGAATACTTTGGCATCTAGGGTTTGTAAATCCAAGCAAAGGTTTGAGTTAGGAAACCCTAGGAATAGAAACCCTAACTAATTGTTTCTGCTGTAAAAGAAAAACCGGTTGGAGAATGAAAGGAATGACATCATGGTGATATGAGGACAAGGATTGATGAAAAGGTCCAAGAATAAGAGGGAGCTAACTCTCCTCAAAAGGATAAGTATTCTATACCTACTTTCCTTAATTATTACTATTGTTATTTTGATTATGCACTTTGTCTTTTGTTCTTTCATAGTCTTCTAACAAAGGTTGCAGGTCAATACAAGATCTATCTAAGCTTGACTAACAGATGGAAGATTTGGAAGAACGTAGCAAAGAACAAAGACAAGAAGAGAGTATGCATCAAAAAGAAGTCAATTAGATGGCAACATGAAAGCAAGATTTAAATGGGAAGAAGTTTACTTGTCTCAGCTAGAAAGAGGAAGTTATTAGATCCGAAATAGATACAATACTACTTGAAGTTTGGCAAAAAAGCCAAAGAAGTTTATGATCAAAAGAAAAGATGACATATCAATGATAAGACCCTTTGGCAAGAAGTTGAAGAGTTATGACATCATTGTACCAGCAATTGATTGGTTCGATCTAGGGACATATTGATTGATAGTGTTGATGATGATTGGAAGTTGATACAATTTCTTGGAAAAGTGTGAAAGCATAATTCTATTACGAAGGTAGAAGATGTGAAGGCCTGTGCAATTAGTTGTGAAGAAGTTTTGGCTCCATAAGGTGTTTTAAGCACTACTTGACGACATGTTGAAGCTACGTGAGGATTGACAAAGAACCAAGAAGATCGAAGCTCGTTATGATGTGATGCGGATAGGAGCCAAGCAACTACAACAAATCTCCACAGAAGAACACGTAGTCGATGCTTTGATGAGCATTTTTTGAGACAAGCTTAAGCTTGTGGTTGTTCCTCGATGTTTGAGAGGGAGTGGGGATTTCCTCCCTAGTTAAGAGGGAATGATGATGGACACTCTATTCTCCATGTGTCATGCACTATGGCCAAGACTAACAACCATAAGCATAGTGAAGGCACTGGTAGGGAGAATGGTGGATTGGATAAGCATCTGGGACCGATATTCTTTGAGGATTTGGATCCAAGATAGGAATAGACATGAGGAATGATATTCTTTGAGGATGGGCGATATCCAAGATAAGAATAGTATTGTAAGGACATACCTGTTGAGCATCTGGATGGGATATGTACCTTGAGAAGCGATGGTGGTGTTCAAATTTATGCCTCCCAGCATTGTGCTCTGATCTAGTGGAGATATAGAGCTTGTTAGTCAAGGCCTTGCTATGTTTGATGCTTATCAACATGAATCCCTTCTTATGAGAATATTTCAATTTGAGAGTATCTTGTTGTGTGATTATGAATACCTCCTAGTTAAGAGGGAGTTTTGGAAATATAACTAGGTTTGGTCTTCATAATTATCATTGTACTTATATCAATATGTATTTCATGGAAAAAAACAAAAAAAGAAAAAGAAATTATTATTATGTTTATTTTTATAGTCAAAGCATGTTCTTCATGTTCATAGGGTTTATTGAGTCAAAAGAAAATTTATTATGATTCAAATAAATGTAATTGAGTCAAAATCTCATTTGGACTTCTTGTAAGAAAAGGAAAACCATTTTTGTATTGAGTTAAAAAGTCAATTTGTCATCCACCAGACTAAGTCAGCTCTACTTGGCCAAGTCGGCCTAGAAGAGGCAGTTATTCGACCTCCTGGACATGTACAAATAGAACGTAGTTCGACCTCATTTGGACACTAATCCTGTTGAAAATTGATGTTTTATGCTGAAACAATTACTTAAAACAAAACTTCCTCCACCTGCAATATCAATTAGGCAATTGTAGATAGAACATACACCATATAGAATACAACCAAGAACACAATGAGACAAAGAATTTAGGTCTAATGACCAAGGAAAAACCCACAAGGGGAAAACCTAACCAAATTCTTTTTCTATTAGAAATTGTTAGAAAATCGGAAAGACAGAAAGATTTTCTTATACTTGATAATTACTTGTGAGATTCTTGTGTTCTTATTAACTTTCTTATGTTCTTCTTTTATCTTAGTTCATCAAGCAATTACCAAAACAATAGCACGAAGATCAAGGACACCAGATGTAGGCGGACAGCCAGGGCAAAACCCCAATCTTGGGGAAAACCCAGTCAACAACTCTTCCTTCAATAGTTTTTCCTGAGATAATCCAAGACTTTTGACTTAGACACAGACTTCCTCCACACCAGTTCATTCGTTTCCTTTTTCAACAGATGATCACTTTCCAGTATTGTCTTCAACCTAGATGCAACAGGCACAGTAGCAACACTTCGATGCAGTAGTATTTTCGACCTAGCAACTTTGATCTTAATGCAACAACTTCAACCTTGAAGTACTTAGCTCTTCAACCTTGATGTCGTAACAGAACTTCGACCTTGATGTCGTAGCCCAGAAAATCACACGTTTGAGAGAGAGAGATAACCCAAAATATTTGATCCTGCAATTCTCTTTCTACCACAACAACTTCGCACTTTTTCACAGCTTCTTCTAGGAGATTGAACTTGTGTGAGTGATTGTCCTCCAAATGAATCGAACTGCGTCAATATATAGGCTTCTGGTGAGGTGGAATTACCCTTCTTCGGGCCGAATTGATCTTCTTGGGCCGACTTGGTGTGGAGGTGACAAAATTCATTTTTGACTCAAAATAATTCTTTTTACATGATTCAAAAGCCTAAGAAGGGTCTTATTAAATTTATAATGACTCTAATGACTCAGCATAAATCCTAGAAGTCCTCAATGGGGACTTTGACCTTAAACATGATGACCCAAGCATGAAACCTGTGTTTTAACAAGTCATAATAATAATAATAATATTTTATTTTCATTCTTTTTCATAAGTACATTACATAATGACTCAAATACATTTATGAAGACTGAACCTAGTTACATTTTTCAACACTCCCTCTTACCTAGGGAGGTATTCATAACAACGATAAGGAAGATCTCAAATTATATGAACTATGAAGAGTTTAGGCACCGCAATGCCATGGACTAGATTCTTGACCAAGGAAATATATCCAAGGTCCTCCAACAGTTTAGGCACTTGCAATGCCACAGACTAGATTCTTGACAAGGGAAATCTATCTGAGTGGGACTAAGATGGGCTAAATATTTTAGCCTCTCTAGCTGCCATCAGGCTTACTTGCTAACCATCAACCCATGGATCCAGGTGTGTATCCAAGGTCAGAGCTCTATGACCAATGCCACCATCCCTACTTCGGGACCCAGAAATCAACACAAAGTGTCGGCCAAATGTCCTCCTAGGCAATGCGTCTTACCCACAAAGCCTCCACACTCCCAATTATCACAATTGGTAGCAAATCCTCCCCAATCAAACAGATCGATAACAAATCTCTCCCGATCAAACCGATCAGTAACCATCATGTAATACATGCTATCAAGCCTCCATGAGATTTACCTGGACAAACACAACCCCAATCAATAACAAACTTTCATATGTACATAAGTAAACACAAACCTCTGGGGTTGATGTTGCTTCTCACAGTAGGACTTAAAGACTTTCAAATGAATCTTGACACAAGATTCCTCAACCATACGACTTTCTTCCCTACTTCACATGTAACAACATATTCGATAACCGGATCCTACTTTCCTTCTTTCAGCAACATCTCAGAATGAATTCTAATTTCTTCTTTCAACGTATCCATTAAGACTATGATATGCCCTCCCTCTTAACTAGGGAGATTTCTTCTATCCAGACTCCCTCTTAACTTAGGGAGATCAACTTCTTCTTATGATATTGGAGAATATTTCATAGCTTTTATTCTTCTTATCAAAGTCATACTTATCATCATCATTGAAATCATTTCCTTCATCATGCTTATCAATCAACTTTACCTATGAACATCTTCACCATCTTGAAGATTATGTACCTGCACGACTTAGATAGCAAGTACAACCAAATCTATAGGAGCATGAAGTTAACCATATCAAAATCATACAATAATGGAAGCATTACACTGTATAAACATAATCGACAAGAGACTTTACTTCTATACTTCAACTACTTGCCTAGGTTTTGTTACAAACCCTAAATCATATCAACAGCTCAATCAAGTTATTAATCTCATTATATCAAGGGCTTCAATATTTCTTTCAAAGATGTGACAAAATCCTTTATAACATATATAAAACCCTCGAATCAATTCAAACAAGTATAGTTTCAACAAAGCATCTAACAAATTTCAGAATTCATATGTTAGACTTCCTACTCTAGGATTTTGTGCAAACCCTAGATTTCAAACATGAGCCATTAATCTTCAACAATCAAAAGCAATCACAACTCAATTTCAGATATCAACAATCTTTCGTAAATCTCAGATTGTCACATTTGAAACAATGTCATCATATATTAGAGAATTGGTCTTCTACTAAGGTTTAGTTACAAAACCCTAGAATTCACAAATACTATCATCCTAGAGGACCAAACTTTGACTAGGACTTGGTTCCAAACCCTAGGACTTATGACCATAAAAAATTAGGTCAATACATATATCTAGGATTCCATCATCATGCACAAGCATATCATAATAACATAAGTTAGTCAAACCCAATGACACAAACACATTCAAACATCTAACATATTTGATTAGATGGACAAACATATGCCTAGGGCTTCATTCCTAGGACATTATTTAAAATAAGGGTCTTGCTCGTATACCCTACCAAGCCCTAGGGTTTCAACACATAACACAACAAACCCTATTTTACCAAAACTTCAAAGGTTTGGGATGTCATACATCACCATTCAACCCTAACAAGTTAGGGTTTTCATAACCATACCAAAAACCCAAACATGAAATCATCAAAGCATCAAACATTTTCGTTAGACTTCATTAATAACCCTAAGTAGGCTAGGGTTTCACACATTATCATCGACATACCCTTAATTTAGGGTTTTACAGAGAACCTTTTTAGGGTTACACAAGAATAATCAAAGATGTGAGGAGAGTAGATTTATCTAATGATGAATCACCCAATCAAGAATCTTTATGATTCAAGAGTGCTAGACACAACAATGTTAGTAATCTAGAATAGATTACCAAAAAGAATGAATATACCTTTATCATAAAGAGAACAAAGCTTATGGTCTAAGGCATACCTTTGTTTCTTAATAAACCTTGTAATCTTAATGCTTTGTCTTGTGAGGCCTTCTTTCATAATCCTTGAGTATTCAGTAAGCCTTTGCTAAACAAGGAAAATATGAATAGAAATGTGATTAGTATTTAATATAAACAAACTTCGATAAGTAAGGGAAACCAAATATAAAAGATAATACAATGAGTAAGATACTTAACTTTGGAAAGTGGTGAGGGCTCCCTCTTAATCCAAACTTGAGGGATACGTAAGGGATAGAGTCCCTACCAAATAAGTCTTTGACTTCGGATCCTTCCATCTTGTTCTTCTTTAGTGAAATTCCTTCGGCAAAGTTTGCTTGATCCTTTTTCCTCCTTTTATTCCCTGGATTCTTAGGACAATCCCTTTAATAGTGACCATCTTGTGACAATTGTAGCATTGGCCCTTTGGACTTCTTGAAGGTCCCTTTTTCCTTGTGATGAGTGGAACAGTGATTCGAGATTTTCTCTTCTTCACTCTTCTTGTTGATTACTAAAGATATTCTGACTCTTTATTGACTGCATTCATTCCATCCACTATTAGGCTCATGGCCAAGATCTTTGTTTTTCTAAACTTTGTTTTTTTTGCTTCACTTGATTCATCTATATACTAGATCCAAAACTTTATTCTTTTCGAGGATTAGATCTATCCTCTTTTTCCATGACATGTAATTTGATTCCCCTTCTAATTTTTTCTCTCTCTTTATGGAGTTAGACATTTTCCTTGAAGGTAGTAAACTTATTTCCTTGTAAGGTCTCCTTATATGATCCCTTGCTCAACTTCTTGAGAGTACTTAGTCTTCTTTCAATAGATCTTCAACTTGCCTTTTTCTTTCTTCTTCACCTTACCTCTGATACCATGTTAGAAAATCGAAAAGGCAGAAAGATTTTCTTATACTTGATAATTACTTGTGAGACTCTTGTGTTCTTAACTTCTTATTAACTTTCTTATTTTCTTCTTTTATCTTAGTTCATCAAGTATTTACTAGAACAATAGCATGAAGATCAAGGACACCAGATGTAGGCGGACAGCCAGGGAAAATCCAGTCAAAAACTCTTCCTTCAATAGTTTTTCCTAACATAATCCAAGACTCTTGACTTAGACACAGACTTCCTCCACACCAAGTCAGCCCTTTCCTTTTTCAACAGATGATCACTTTCCAGTACTATTTGCGACCTAGATGCAGCAATAGAAGTAGCAGCACTGATGCAGTAGTATCTTCGACCTAGCAACTTCGATCTTAATGCAACAACTTCGACCTTAAAATACTTAGCTCTACGACCTTGATGTTGAACTTCAACCTTGATGTCGTACATTGACCTTAATGTCGTACTTTGACTTTAATGTTGTACTTTGACCTTGATGTCGTACTTCGACCTTGATGCCCTAACAGAACTTCGACCTTGATGCCACAGCCCAAAAAATCACACGTTTGAGAGAGAGAGATAACCCAAAACCTTTGATCCTACAATTCTCTTTCTTCCACAGCAACTTCGCACTTTTTCACAACTTCTTCTAGGAGATCGAACTTGTCCGAGTGATTGTTCTCCAAATGATTGAACTACTTCAATATATAGGCTTCTAGTGAGGTCGAATTACCCTTCTTGAGGCCGACTTGGTGTGGAGGTGACAAAATTCATTTTTTACTAAAAAATAATTCTTTTTACATGATTCAAAAGCCCAATAAGGGTTTTATTAAATGTGTAATGACTCTAATGACTCAGCATAAATCCTAGAAGTCCTTAATGGTGACTTTGACCTAAAACATGATGACCCAAGTATGAAACCCATGCTTTAATAAGTCATAATAACAATAATAAAACTTGCTTTTCATTCTTTTTCATAAGTACATTGCATAATGACTCAAATACATTTATGAAGATCGAACCTAGTTACATTCTTCAACAAAAATCGATTGCATAGCAGAGAAACAAAATACAATGAGAGATCAAGAGAATGATGAAGTTCACCCAAATCTGAACTAGTTGTAGCAAGAGGATATCTGATAGCAGTAGCTGATGCAAACGTTGAATCACTTTGGCCCACCAAGTTTTGCTCTTACTCTCCAAGTCTCTCTGTCTCTCTCTCTCTCTCTCTCTCAATCCTTCTCTACTCTCTCCAACTCTCTCTTTCACAAGTTCGAATTCTCCTTTCACAATGCACAGGTTGTTGAGAAATATAGGGGCAACAACATAGGATGATTTCTCTTGTAATGATAACCGTTTTTGATGTATTTTTACCTCATTTTCTTACCTTCTTATTTTACTTATTGTCATTAGACTTTCTCGTCATCAAATGGCTACCAAATGATAAATAACAAAGGACACAAGATATAGGCAATCAGCAAGGGCCAAAACCTCACCAATCTAAGAGGAAAAGCCACGTGAAATATTCTTCTTATAGAATCTTCAATTGACGAATTCCAAGACCTAGACCCTTGACAGTCTTCTAGTCAAAGACACCTCCAAGACCAAGTCCACTTTCTTCCTTGTAGAAGTTTCTACTCACAATGTTAATCCAAGTCAAGGTTGTAATGATGACTGCAACTTCGGCCCATTAAGTCTACAATTATCGACTAAACTACAACTACTACACTTCTTGCACGTGTGGATGACTTATGGTTAGAATGATCTCTTATTCCCTTTGCTTGGTGATCTCCCTTCTCTTCATCAATTCGGCCTCCAGATTAGGTTATAACGAGCCCAAACCTTGCCTGTAGACTATGATCTTTCAGCAATAGTATGAAGCCCTAATTGCCTCGCATGTGTGAAGAGAATAATCTAGAAACGGACTTGAATGATGCTTCCTTTTATTTGCTTTTGTCTTCTCTTTTCTTTGTTGATTTTTGTGCTCCTTGGATGAGTTTCTTATATATGATTGATGCCTTGACAAATGTGGCCGAGATCTCCTTTTATACTCTTCATGTCACTGCCTTTTGAGCCGACTTGTTGTTGTCCTTAGGCCGACTTTAAATTCTAGATAGGCCGACTTGTAGCTTGCATTTCGACTTGGTCTAGGAGAGTCATTTGACTCTATTTGACTCAAATAAAATCTTCTATGCAATATGTAACATGCCCAAGTGGATCTTACATGCTTGAAAATGACTCAATTGACTTTACGACAAACCTAAGAGCTCACAATGGGAGCTTGACCTAAAATAAATTTCCTTGAGCATGAAACCCATGCCTCAAGATCACCAATAATAAATTTATTTTTCTTATTACATCAAATACATAAATCATGATTACATCTTTCATTATGGAGATGGAACCTAGTTACATATTTCAACACTCCCTCTTAACTAGGGAGGTATTCATAATCCATACAAGTTACTTGGACATTTTCAATCTGAAGAATTCTCATAACAAGAGTCGGATTGGTAACCCATTTGTATAGCATCATATCATCCAGCATTGTCACATAGCAAGGCCTTGACTAACAACTCTATTTCTCCAAAAGATCAGAGCACAATGTTGGCGAGACCAATGATTTATAGACACCTTCATCATTGTCTTTCAACGAATATCCCCACCCGAGTGTTCATAGGGTATATCCTTCCAGGACTATTCTTATCTTGGATTCCCAGTGCTTAACAAATATTGGTCCTCTATGACTACTCTTATCTTAGATGCCCTACCAAATCCTCAAAGAGTATCGAATGCCAAATGCTTACCCAGTCCTCCATTCTTTTCTTTCAAAGTGAAGACAAGAATGATGTGTCTATCTCTCCCTCTCAACTAGGGCGGGTATACCCATTCCAATAAATGAATGTACCCATTCCTATAAAAGGAATGTACCTAAGCTCCCTCTTAACCAGGGACTTGTCAAGCTCTATCTTAGCTTAGGGACTTGCTTCCAAGTTTCCAGGCACCCTCTTAACTAGGGACTTGTTCCCAGCAGCAACACTTTTATTAATTGGTGGAGATCATGGGACCTTCAACTGCTTGTATAGCTCCCCCATTCAATGTCATGAATTTCATTTTTAAAATTATGGAGCCTTCATCTTTGGGACTTCTATGTAGGGAATCAGCCATCCATCACTTTTCTTCTTGAATCAGGGGAGTGATGTCATACTTCCTTTCCTCCGAGAGTGATCCATTGGACTATATATGGCTTTTCCTTATACATATACCTTTTTCACATCATGTCTCCTTCAGGATCTTTCATCCTTCCACATGAGTATTAGTTGAGTTACCCACCATTTTGTGGGTGATATCCCTAGGAGAAATATTTTCTCCAAGATGGTTCTCAGCCAGCAACCAACAACCCCTTGCAACCACCAACTACCTCGTTGTGCCATTTCTCCGCCACCTGAGCTAGCCATGTGGTCCCTCACCCATATGTCATGATCATATGTTTGAAGGTGGGCCTCCCAAGCCTAAAGGTATGCCTAGTCATTTGGTAATTGAGTATTGTAGTTTATGTGACAATGTGGAGACCCAAATCCCTACTGCAGCAAACTGATATTACTTTTCCTACTTGTTAATCCATGCAATTTATTTACTGTGTTATAGTATAAATATCGAAGTAAATACGACTGCAGGCTTCACACAATTGACATTGTTGTTTTTGGACAAATGTCCCCGAAAAAAACCAATGCGGGAAAACCAATGCAACAACTAAGGGTTTGTATTATTATGCAGTGGTTTCTGAATACAATCTTTGGATGCCTTACTAGCTATCCGATACAAAGAATATGACTGGCAGAGAAATTAGTGAGAAATACCTCACACTATCACTAGAGATTCAATACTAATCCAGGCTCTGGATGGCAAGCCCCAAACTGCCTTTGTGTTGCCTCTGCGTCAGCCTACACAGTTCAGCATCACAGCTACTAGGCTCTGCATCACCCTTCTGGCTGGTCAACTTGCCTCTGGAACTTCGACTCTCTGCCCTTCCGTTCTCACACCCTAGCTTCTAGCTCTAGAACTTGACTTTCCAGCAAATTTTGAATCTCCTCTCAGGCTCTGCGCTGCCTCAGCGTGGCTCTGTGTTGCCTCTTCTGGATCTCTCTCTTCCTCCTCTGCAATGTATCCCCGGATCAGGAAACTCTCCACTCGGAAAACTTTCACTGCCCCTCGCTACAGGAAATCTCCTTGATGACCTCTTTGGCAACTGTTGCACTGCTCTCTTGAGAAAATCTATCTCTGATCTCTAACTCAATATGTCTTCCAAATGGCCATCGCAGTGCTTCTTATAATCTTCTCGTTGAGTAATCAACAGCCAAGATTAAATTCTAATCAATGTCTCAGATCATATTGACTCAATCTCCGTCTTCTTCTAGAAGATTCACACCCAGTTTTATTAATACCCTTTAATTATTTTAATTTCCTAAGTTTAGACTTAGGCATCCATTAAAGATAATTATTTTAATAAAACTGCCTTCAGGTAATTTCCCAAAACAATTTATGGGTATTCTGGAATACATGTGTCCTAGCCTCCCTGCAAATTTTGAGGCTTAGAGCACATCTGATGCTACCAGAAATCAACAGTTTGCTTATCACAAACACTTTTGGGCATGGATTAATGGAGGGATTCGGCGGAAAGAGTGGGCTAGGTTTGTGCTCTTATCCCCTAAACCTCTTTTGGATGTTAACCTTGGACCCTAGTCATGTGGGATCTCTTTTACTGACCATTGGGCTTTCGGTATAGTACTATATGGGAAACCCTGAATTTGGTTGCGTGGTCCCACTCCCTCATCCATATATATTACTTCCCTTCCCCTTGCCCACACCTTCGTTTGGGCCTGGAATGATGCCACGAGGTTGATGCAGCTGAAAAGAAAAGTAAAAGCATAATTGGCCACATTCAATAGGAAAATGTACCACAAAATGCAAAATATAGCCAAGACAAACACATTTAGCACGTGGGCAAAATCCAATACATGAGCTCTACCCCATCATCATGGCCATCACTCTGGTTCCTACAGGCCCTAGATGAGCCTCCTTTATCATTCAGCAACCCATGATTGCCCCAACCCCTTGTGGGCAATGAACCGCCCTACCTTAAAGGGGGTGTCCACTATTATATCTCACACATCATGCTCTTATCCCTTGAGCCCCAAGCAGTCAAATAAAGAAAAATCATAAAAGGCAAAAGGCATATAAAGAAGGGTGGAAAAATCAAGGTCGGGGCACCTCATGTACCACGATTTCTCCCTCCTATACATTATATACCCAAGTGTGGGCTTCGCTTTTATTAACTACCCTTGTACCCCAGCATGTGGCCTAGGGTTTCCCCTTTTCATCCCTTACCCCATTCATCTCTTTATCACATGCCATCACCCTTTAAAGGATGTACCTTGGACATACTATCCCCTTTAGAAGTAGAAACCACCTAATGGGATACTTGGTTAACCCCATTTGGAGCTTGGAGACATTGGCACATACCAAAGCCCACTATGGAAGGGCATGCCATTATGAAGTCCCCATCTATTTTCCATGGCTTGTAAGCTCTTTTACTTGATTTCCTTGATGACTTGTTGTACTAGAAGGCTACAGGATGCATTGGATCTTATGCAGGATTGCAAGTGGTCTCCATTTTGGGTTTGGTCTTCTATACGGGGTCCTAACCCTCCTAAGGGCTACATTGGCACATGTAGGGTGTGTGTTGAGAGCCATGCACCTCCACAGCGGTAGACAACACTCCATGGATCCCCATAGATGTTCAGAGATTGCTCAAGATTTACCTATTGGACGAGGAAAATGCACCTAGTTCACCTTTGCCCAGCCAGTCCCACAGTTGTACCATGCACTTGGTAGATGACCTAAGATTTATATGTTGATGTGGCATCACTTACACCATCATTTGAGCCCTTACAGATGGTCTACAGGAATCTTCAACTTACTTGGAGACCGATGAGGTCAACTGTGTGCCCTCACACCCATTGGGAGCACCACAGGTTTATTATGTGGAGAATTTTGAAGGAAATGTAACTAGGTTCGGTCTTCATAAATGTACAAAAAAAAATTATAATATATTTCAATGAGTTTTTTGCTCATTGAAATAGGTCTAGCACATGATTGTGCTATTGGTAAGTCAAATAGTCAAAAGAAAATGTGGAAGACCTTAAGGGCATGTTGCACCATGTATATAAGTCAAAGAATGCTCCTCCAAGCAAAGTCAAGTCTCCTCCAAAGAAAAGGCACCATCAAAGAGTCTCCTCCAAGCATGTGACACCACCAAAGAAGCCATCTGAGGTAAGATAGCAAGTCGACCTAAAAGGAGGGACAATCCTCTATATATAGAGGTTGTTCACTCCACTATAACACACTCATATAGCTCTGAAATCAGCGAAGTTAAGGACACAAAAAAAGAACAAAAAAGGACATATTCAAGGAGCCTCTAGTGCAGCGAAGTAAATGTAAGCATAAGCAAAGGTTGGAGGCTGGTTTCTAGAGCAAATATAGTCACACGTGCTAGGAAGAAGAAGGTTGCCTACGGTCATAACAGCAAGAGACTCACAACCAAACATATCTCATCATTTGGGCTAGAGACATAGGCCTAAAGGGTATCCCACTCAAGCGAAGTAGCAAGGAAGAAAAGTGAAGGTACTAGGGTTGTTCTAAAGCCTATTATAGTCAAACGTGCGCGGAAAAGGAGGCTCTCTGTTGTCATAATAGCCATCCCATTATAGTCATATAAGTTCGTTGGTTGGTGAAGAGAAGGAAGGGATCATCATAAGGAAAGGGTCTCATCAAAGGTATCTCTTCTAGAGCAAGTGCAACAAGATCTAACAACGGTTGGAAGAAGGACGAAGTGCCAGAAGAAGGAAGCGTTGGGGAACGAAGTGCGGAAAGGAGGAAGGACTTGACTTGTGCTTGGAGGACATTCTAGTCAAGTGTCTAGGGTTTAGCATTAATCAATAAGAAGCTTCAATAAGAGAAACTTACTAAAGGGTTTTCCTCTCAAGAGAAGAGAGCTTTCGGCCTTGGCAAAGAGCCAACATCCTGTGTTCTTGTTCTTATGTTTTTGGTAGCAGTTTGATGAAGTAGACACACATGCATTAATAAGAAAAAGAAGATTAAGCTACAAGAAAAGTAAAAAGGCTCCACAAATTGTTATCAAGTCAAGAAGAATCACACTACACCTACTTGTCCTAGATTCTTCAACAGAGAACAAGGGGCAAACCCCTTTTCCATTACTTTTGGGAGTCCTATTCATCATTATGGCATTTATGGACTTCATCAGGCTTCTTAGAGGACCCAACGACATGTATTATTGATTATTCAACCTCTTGAGAGGTTTGTTATTTTGTTTATGAGCTAGTTTGGTGGGCTTGTCACCAAAAGTTAGTTTTTTGCACATTAGTTTTATTCTAGGGGCTAATGTCGGCCCAAGTAACTAAATCGAACTCATTAGGAGTGTATAAATACAAATGATGAGAGTTCATTTCTCATCATCACTTTGTTTGAACTTGTATCTCTCTTGAGATTTTCACTATTCCTTCTTGACGGACGAAATTTTGGAGCATGGATGAATTTTGATGTATGGATTATCTTTTCTTATCTTGGAGCTTCTTAATTTGCATGTTTATTGATGGTTGGATATTTTCTCTTACATGTAAGTATAAATTTAATGTTATTTCTTCTTTTACTTCGTCACATGCATTGATGATGAGATTTTCGCTATACTAGGGCTAAATGTTGCATGCATTTACTATGAAATTGTGAGATTATGTTTCTATATAGCATCTCTTTATGCATGGGCCATGTATGTTGAATGAATTCTCCTAAGAATAATTCTATGACTGAATTTATCTTGACAAGCCATCTTACTTTGCAAAATGAAGTGTAAAATCTTTTAAGGTCACTCTCCTTTGCTCTAATGACAAGCGAAGTTGTCCTTGAAGCCTCCTTGACCTAGAAACGAAGTCCATTCTCATGTTCTTCTCAACTCCAATCTCCCCAAAGGATTAGGCACTGGTTTACCATAAGGTGATCACTTAAAGAACCATCTTTCTTCACCTCTCCTTCTTTATTCTATGTCTACCCACATTAGGGCTCCTAAGGCATCATTTTCTGGACAAACCACCCATAAAAAAACTTTGATCTCTAGGCCTCTACTGCATTCGTGTGTCTGCTAGGCCTCTTCCAAATTTGCGGGAGTTCCAACAGTGGGTTTGTGAGATATCCCAAGCCCTAGCCTCGAGATTGGTTTTTTTCCCTAAGTTTCCCCAGGCTAATTCCTCATAGGGATCATTCTACACCTTTAAGTAAAAATCACTTCTTTGATCCCCTTCTCCTCCTTGTTTAGGTCAAGTCTATCATTAGTTTCTAAACACCCCCCTCTTGACCTAACTTGGGTCCACTAGGTCTCGTGTGGTCCCATATCTTATCAAAGTCAACTCTTCAAAAACCACTTGGGAAACCAAGTTCAACAAGGATTTTAGGGTTTAGGAAGCCCCTTTACAAGTCACATTCCCTAAGCCAAGCC
>APFE030454435.1:3665-44313 GCA_000404065.3 Pinus taeda | reverse complement strand
TTCCATATGCCAATGTAGTAGGATGTTTGATGTATGCGATGGTATGTACGCGACCAGATATTTCTCATGCAGTTGGGGTTGTGAGCAGGTACATGGCAAATCCGGGTAAAGAACACTGGTCAGCAGTGAAATGGGTGCTTCGGTACTTGAGAGGCACAAGTAGTTATTGTATTTCTTACAATAAGAGTAGTGAATATGTTTGCGGATATGTTGATTCCGATTTTGCAGGTGATTTGGATAAGAGAAGATCAACTTCAGGGTACGTCTTTACTCTTGCAGGTGGAGCTATAAGCTGGATGTCAAAGCTACAGAACATTGTTGCTTTGTACACTACTGAAGCAGAATACATTGCTGCTTCTCATGCTTGCAAAGAGGCAGTTTGGTTGAAAGGTTTGCTTGGTGAGTTGGTTACAGGACAACATCAGGTTACTTTATGATAGTCAAAGTGCAATACATTTGGCTAAGAATCCGGCCTATCATAGCAAATCAAAGCATATTCCAATTAAGTACCATTTTGTAAGACAGGTTATCACTTAAAGGGGAGTCTCTCTTGAAAAGGTGCATACAAAGGAGAACTGTGCAGACATGTTCATGAAACTAGTTTTGTTGGAGAAGCTACGCTGGTGTTTGACTTCTCTTGGCTTGCAGAAAAGATAAAATAATAATAACAGGGCACCAGGCGAATTGTTTTCAAGGTGGAGATTGTTGATATTTTCTGTTTGAACAAAATAGGAAAAATCTCAGCTGATGACAACAATAGGGATTTCAGTTCCTAGATTAGCTCCAGGTTGTTGGGAGGGAGTTAATGCCTCCTATATTTGATGAGGGAGTTAATGAGCTGTTAGATTCTCTATGCTATATAACAGGCAACCATTCGGATGGTTTGCTAAGAGTGTGAGAGGTTTTATGAGAATTTCTTGATGTAATCTCCAATTTATTAATAAACTCCTGATGCCTATGTTTGGTGGACGTAGCCCAGATTGGTTGGGTGAACCACGTTAAAAATTTTCTCTTATGTGCTTGATTGTTCTGTTGTGTTAATTCTGCTATGTTAAGTTTATTTAAGCTTACTGTGCACCTGTACCAACAAAATTTAGATTGAGAGAGACGTAATTAAATTTTATTATTTAATTGAAGGTTTCCAATTAAAATAATAATAAATCTACATTTATATGTTTATATATTGATCGGAAGACTTCTGAAAATGGTCACTTCTTTCCATTAGATCCCTTTCAGGCCTTTGGGATACCTACTACTTCATTATATTATATAGTTGGGGCTTGCTACTTGTTGGCATGTTGGGGTAAACAAACTTGATGTGTTTTTTTTTTTATCCTTGCAGTTGGAGTCTATGGAATAAGAAAGAAATTTGATAGCTTCGCAAAAGTGGTAGCTTGACAAAAGTGGTAGAGAAAACATTAATCTCTCCTACCATGACAAACATGGCCACTAAAACATGCAACATTGTTTGTAGGAAGTGAAAATTATGTTTCTTTTTTCCAAACATATATGTTAGTATATTACAGTTTAATGAATATGTTTTATTATTCAGTGAAAGATTTTCCAAGATCTTACAAGATTTTATAATTCAATGAAAGATTTTCCATGACTTTACAAGATAATATAATCTGTGAGTGATTCACCAATATATATATATATATATATATATATATATATATATATATATATATATATTATATAATATATATATATAATATATATATATATATAGTAGTGATAAAATCGCCTCCCATTTTTCCTATGTATCATGGGGATTCGCCCATTATTATACATATAAATTTAGGGTGGTTCTTAAAATTTTCCTGATTCTGGCTAGAGGTGGTGGAGATAGCTTTGTTACCTGGTCAACAGATTCACCTTCATCAGCATTGGAGGATAAGAATCCACAAGAGGTATGGACTGGTAAGAAACCCTCTCTTTCACATCTTAGGATATTTGGATGTGATGCATATGTGCATGTTCCAAAGAAGAGAAGAACCAAGTTGGATAGTAAATCTAAAAAGTGCATCTTTGTTGCACATAAGGATGTTTTAAAGGGTTATAAGCTTTGGAACCTAGTAACAAGGAAGGTTGTGTACAACCGAGATGTGGTGTTCAGAGAGGTGAAAGATGTTATTAAACATGAAATCCCATCAAAGGAACCTGAGAAGATAGAGTTTGATCTAAAGGAGGAAGAATCAAACTCTATAACAGAGGAGGAATCAAAAGATGAAGAGCCAAAAAAACTGGGTGTGAGAAGATTAGTTTAAGAAAAAAGGTAGCCAAAAAGGTATAGTCCATCTATTTTTTGTTCAAATTTTGCTTTATCTATTATTGATGATGATCCCAGAACTATGAAGGAAACAGTAGATTCAGAGGATGGAAAACTCTAGAAAGAGGCCATGGTTGATGAAACGACGTCTTTGCACAAAAATGAGGCTTGGGATCTGGTGGAGTTGTTGGCTAGAAAGAAACCCATTGGCAAAAAATAGGTGTTCAAGAAGAAGACAAATGCTGAAGGAAAGGTGGAGAAATACAAAGCCTGGTTGGTAGAAAAAGGTTATTCCGAGATGTTGGGAATTGATTTTGGTGATATTTTTTCTCCTCTTGCGAAGATAGCTTCTATTAGATTACTTCTATCTATTGTTGTTGCTTTTGATTTTGAGGTAGAACAGATGGATGTGAAAACAACATTTCTTCACAGGGATCTGGAAGAGGAGATCTACATGAAGTAACCTGAAGGTTTTGCAGTGAATGGTAAGAAAGAACTAGTATGTAAGTTAAAGAAGTCTTTGTATGGGTTAAAACAATCACCAATGATGTGGTATCATAAATTTGATACATTTATAGGGGGACTTGGCTTCACGAGAAGCAAAACAAATCACTGTGTATTTTAAATTAATTGGTGACCATGTTATTTATTTGGTCTTGTATGTGGGTGATATGTTGCTAATACGAAATGACAAAGAAATTATCCAAGATTTGAAGACCCAATTGTCCTCCAAATTCGACATGGAAGATCTTGGTGCTGCAAACTATATTTTGGACATAAATTAAAAGAGATTGGGAAAAGAGGAAGCTCTAGTTAAACCAGAGGAAGTTTGTCGAGACAATACTGCAAAGGTTTAATATGCAGGATAGTAAACTGGTGAAGGTTCTTATTCTTGTAGGTGTGAAGTTATCTGTTGAACAATGTCTCAAGACACAAGAAGAGGAAGAGGACATGTTCCATGTTCCATATGCAAGTGTAGTCGGTAGCCTGAAGTATGCAATGGTCTGTACTAGACCAGACATTACACATGCAGTGGGAGTATTGACTAGGTTTATGTCAAAACCAGGAAAGGAGCATTGGACAGAAGTGACGCAGGTTTTCAAGTATTTGCGTGGCACTAGTGATTATAGTTTGTGCTACCAAGGAAGACCAGTATCGGACAAAGTTTTTGATATCTGTGGCTTTGTTGATGCAGACTGGGTCGGAGATCTAGATCAGAGAAGATCTACAAGTGGGTATGTGTTTAACCTATTTGGAGGTGCAGTCAATTGGATGAGTAAGAAATAACCTGTAATGGCATTATCAACTACAGAGGTAGAATACATGGCAATCACTCATGCAAGGAATGAAGTAGTTTGGTTGTAGAGATTGTGTTCAAGTATGGGGTTAGTACAGGGAGCTATAAAGATAGACTGTGATAATTAAATTGCAATTTTCTTGGCAAAGAACCCTGCTTACCATTCAAAGAAAAAGCACATTGATGTTCAATATCACTTTGTGAGTGATATGATAGAAGACAAAAAGGTGTTGCTAGTAAAGGTGGACACTTTAAAGAATACTGCAGATGCATTGACAAAATTTGTGAGCACTAAGAAGTTCTCTTAGTGTAGAGAAACAATGGGCGTTTTAGGGTTGGATAAATGGCTAAGCTCTCTTGTGACCCCCTGTGGAAAGAAAACAACAAGAGGGAGAATGTTTGGGGGGTTAGAGGAGGGGTGAAGCCCCCCCTTTGTTGCATCAACTACACAGCGAGGGGGTCACAGGGGGTTTGAGGGGGGTGGTTAACCCGCCTTTACGAGCTCTGGGGCAATGCCCCGGGGAAATTTTTTTGGACCCTATATTAGATTGGGCGGACCTACCTATGATCTTGTGCATGGTTTTCGCACATCGTTTTGGATGTGATGGTTTTAGGTCCATGGTTTTGAACACAATGGTTTTTGGTCCATGGTATTGGATGCTTCAGCATGTATAAATACGTATTGCAACATTGAAAGGAACATAATGAAAAATCAAGTTAGTAGTTCCAGTTTTGGGATCCAGGGGAAAATATTTGTGTATATGTGTTTTATGTGTTAAGCTCTCGCATTGTTTTATTTTCTGTGTTTTAGAATTCGTATGCAGGTAATTTCTGTATGGAGTTGAAACCTACAAAAGAAACTGCAAATAGAATATTGGTTTCTTGACAAAGTTGGGAGAGTGGTACTTTACGTTGAGGTAGTTTGCTTTTGACATTGAGCCCTCCTAGAGTTTCCCTCTTTTTCGATTCGATGAAGTCAACCTTGAACTCTAGGATGGGAGCTCCTTGAAAGTGCCTTAAAAGTAAAACAACTTAGTTGGGGGGGGGGGGGATCAAGAAGAGTTTTGAGGTCTCAAATAATTCTAGATCTCTACTTGTTCTTTATTACCCCCAAGGTGACCAAACATTGAGAGAAAAAGAGGGGATTGTCTTAGAGGATTGTAGATAGAGAGAAGCACCGAGGATATTTATCTATAGATTCTATACCTAAGAAACTCCCCTATGAAAAGAGCTAAATATATCTATTTTGGATAATGAAAAATTGTGAAGAGGGAACCACTTGCGCATTGGTGGGTGGTTGGCATATGAATTAATAATAGGTTAATAACCAACAAATCCACCAAACTGAGATATTTGGACAACAGAGATATTTGTATCTCACTCTTTGCTTGTCCGAGGAGATTACTTCCATATATATTTCTAGTCATGGACAAGGATAGTTCTTAGAGCCCACGTGATTCCTCCATTCTATTGGAATTTTGATAAAGTTTCTCCCTCCTTTTAGTCATTTCCTTCCCACAAAATTATATACCAACCGGGTAATTGGGGATGATATCTATTGGATGCACATTGGGTAAATATATTTAAATAGAAAAATATAAATTTGTTTATTCTCTAAATTAATACAAAAAAATGCATTTTATTAAATATATAAATGAAAAGGAGAATGCATTTTAAATGTATTGTAAAATGTCCTATACAAATGAAATGACTTTTTTTTGTAAGTTATTGTTTAAATTTATATTTTAGTTTTAATAAAATATTTTATTAACTTTTAATTATTATTGCGATCACTATTCTCTTCTAAACATTATATATCACACACATCTAAACTCAGTAATATATTTTTAATTTTGATTTAAAAATTTAAAAATAAATTAAAAAAAAAATCATTTAAAATATTAAAATAAATTACATTTTAAATTAATAATAAAAAATTTAATATTCAAAGAATAAAATAAAATCATGAAAATCCCAGAAAACATTAAATCTAGACTAACAAAGAAAAAATACATTATTCTACTGTAAATCGCAATCAAAAGAAAAAAATACATTATTCTACTGTAAATTGCAATCAATGAATCAATATTCATAGGGGGAGGCAAGGCATCCTTCTGAAAAGAAGATATCGATTATCAAATTTTATAGTGTAAAACACTGCCAAATAACAAAGCGTATTATTCTCGCTACCTTTTAACTCCGAAAACTGTTTTGTTAAAAGATTTATTATTTTCTATGAATTATCATTAATTTAATATATTGAACAGATTTACAAATTATACCAGAAAATATAAGTTAATTATATAATTTCTCATTAATCAGTTTCATTCAATTTTCACAAGTGTTATTACGAATCTAAATAATTCAGCGATGTTTGTAAAGGTGAATAAGTAAAATTGAAACTAACCAATTAAATAGTATAATGTTAATTTATTTATTATTTATTTTTATATTAAATAATTATGATTTTTTGAAATATATTTTATTGGGTCAAAACTGTTATGCAAAATATACTGAGGTTTTTGGTTTGATTCCCAATCATTTATTGTTATGGGAATTTGTAATACAAAATTAATAAAGTTTTTATAGTTGAAATAAGAAATTAGAATTATGGATTAGGTTTTGTAAATGATGATGGTGATATAATGGTTTGTTTTTAATCATGGAATAAATTAGTTATACAAGTTTTATAGCATATGTTGGTGTTGGGCAAGTAAATAAGTTAATAAAAGTTGTAGCCTTAGCTTACTCCAAATTAAGAATTAAGAAATTTAGATGTGACCTATGCCACAAGAGGCTAATTTTGCATCACATAATCAATAATTTTCTTCGTCTTTTATGACATGGGCTTCATTTAGATTTTATGTTATCTATGCACTTAGCATGGTTAGATGGATCTTTTTAGATTTGTAGGTGTATTAAAGGTGGTTCTTTGAAAGAAAACATTATTGTTGTCCCTTTCCAAATTTTGGTTTACTTGCTTTGCTTATGTAGAAGTGCCCCTACTCTCTCTCTCACTTTCCCAATTATATTTTTAGGAATCTCAATTTTGAGTTGATAATACTTCAGTAAACTAATCTTTATTAAAGGAGTACAATATTTACTAAGCATGTGTGGTTTATCTTTCTTCATTTAATGTAAACATTTTTCTTTTTCCCTCACATTAAATGATTCTAAACAAGTGAATAAAATATTTCTGCTGTGATTATTGTGAAAAAAATAAAAAAAATTCTCAATATTCTATTTATAAACAACTTTACTAATATCGCTTTTTACTATATAATATTATTCTATTTTATTTTCTATATATAAACAATCACATTTATTTTGTTCTATAAAGTACTAAAAATGCACATCAATTATACATTACCGTAATGATACTCATATTTTCAAAACTGATAAACCCTATCGTAATGGATTGACCAACTTGCAACCAGGACAGCCATTAGGTTGTCATTTTGTTAATGGAGGATAGATTTTACACAATGGCATGATTGATATCATGAAAATGACAAGACATCATTAAAATTTTAAATTTCTAAAACCATGCGAAGACAATCACGTGAAGATAACTTTCGATGGAAGTAAAGCAACATGGCCGACCACCTACTACAAATCATGCATGTCATGTGATTGTGGCTAACAAAGGCCAGCAACCTGTCAAAATGTATTAAAATTTTTCAATGCTATACGGTGCCATCATTTCTGATTTTGAAAAAGTGAGATTGCTACTTATTGGCCAGTTGTACCCAACTCTTTTAAATTGCGTGGCTGCGAAGGAGTTTCGACAAATAAGTTTCCTTACTCATTGGTCGTTCAGCCCTGTGGGATTCCTTGCGTCCCTTTTCGTCTCACTCCCTCCTGTGTCTCAAGACTGATCGGCCATTGCTGTTGAATTCCAGAGCCTCATCATTGGTAAGAGATTTTTAAATGTCCACGGCAGGTTAGAGTCCCGCCAGTTTCTTTGCGCAACTGGATTTTCTTTACCACAACCCCTATCATGCACTGGACAGATTGATTTTGGCTCTTTTTTCAATGGACGAAATCAAGATTGAAGCATCTTTTAGGTGTAAATAATCCTGCTCAGGATTGGACCATTAGATTTGTGTGCTTGTAGTTGGCCTTGCTTCCATGCATCTGCTAATCAAGGAGATGGGCAAAGCCCATTTATTCATTCATTACCAGAACCCATCTCCTTGAAATCTTGCATATCCATAGATGTGACTTCTTGAGCAATCACTTTGTCTCTTGGATCTTGCAGATCCATTGATGTGAGTTCCGAGAGCAATCACTTTGTCTATTGGATCACGGTTGCCATGGGTAACAGCAGTCCAGTTGCAGAAAGAGACAGCGGGACCCTATTAATCTACCGTGGACTATGTATGGATCAGTGATGAAGTTCTTGAATGCGAGCAGCGATTGCGAGTCTTGTGATATGAGAGAGTGAGATAACTCTCGGTAGAGTTTATTGTTCAAAGCTACAACAACACTGATCCGGTGGGGAAGGCCCATGAATTTCTCTTCACTTCAGGTACGTAAAATTTATTTCTATTGCAGATTTTAAAATTCAATTAATGCTTTTGTAATAATAAAACAAAGTTGAGATCCCAGCAGTAAGTCTAAAATACATCCATCCTTTAGCTGGCTCAAGCTGCCCTGCTGTTATTGTGGCCGTGGTTACCTGATGCAGTTTTCTTTATAAAAATACATATGCGTTTTTCAAGGTTCCGGGTCACGTGGCTGAAAATTTATTTGCAGCAGTAATAGGCCTAGTCTTTCAGCGTTACCAGTCATGTGCCTGTGGTTATTTGTTCTGGTCCTTCAAAGTAATCATCCATGATTAACTGTGTAAGTTTTTTTGGTAAGTCAGCTGTGAACTTAAAGTGGCCGGATTTTTATAAGGGTCAAGATTGTTCTGTCCATTAGCTATCTGTATTCACAATCTATGATGTAATAGATAAAGTGACTTGCAAACATTTCTGTTACCAAATCTTATGCATCTTGTTATTTCCGCTGTCAAATTTATGAATGTTTGTATGAGTGAATGATTGTATGATCTGAAGTTTGTTGGAAGATCGTTTAGGATTTTGAAGCGCTATTGTTGCTTGTGAAGGCAGAGGCGTGTTGAGACTTTTAAGGCGCTGAATCTGTTAGAAAGTTAGTGTATAATTTTGGGCAGGAGAAAATATCCATCTGCAAGTTTCAATCTCTGTCAGAGAAAGCTCCTGAAACAAATTGGTATCGGAGTGGAGTCAATCCCTAGTAACACATATTCTACTTATCGGAGTTCATCCCTAGTAACACATATTCTACTTTTTTTTATCATGGATGGAAACTGAAGAAGAGAATGGTTTACATAGTCTTTTTAATTTTTGTATCTCAAAAACATTAAATCATTCTGAAATAGAGATTCCTTAGATCTATTTATTATCTTTGATATGGAAACTTCTTTCCATATCCCAATGAAATTTATAATGAACTTTTTCTGTTTCATCTAAAAGCAATTACTAAAATTTAGGTCAAAGAATGGGCTTTTAAAATTCAGTAAAACTGTGATACAATCCAAATTATATCTCTATTAAACACAAAAATGAAAATTGAACTTCAAGCCGAGGCTAGACGACATGGTACAAATTACGTAGGCTAGAGACAACTTAGGCCTACTATCGACGGTTGCCAATCTAGTAGTTTAGGAAGAGCCATCGTTAGTAGAGGTAGATGGAAAGGATAAAATATAAGAACATAGCTTTTCTGATTAATAAAACTTGAACTTCAAGCCGAGGCTAGAGGACATGGTACAAATTACACAGGCAAGAGACAACTTAGGCGTACTATTGACGGTTGCCAATCTAGTCGTTTAGGAACAGCCATCGTTAGTAGAGGCAGATGGAAAGGGATAAAATATAAGAACATGGGTTTTCTGAAATTTGTGTGGTCGCAATGTTTTGAAAAGGTAGATGGAAAGGATAAAATATAACCACATGGGTTTTCTGAAATTTGTTGGGTGGCAATGTTCTGAAACTTTCTGTGTTTATGGGTTTTAAACTCTCAATGTTCACTTAAAGTAAGGTTCTCTTATTTTAGGCTTCAATCACTCAATGTTCACTTAAAGTAAGGTTCTCTTGTTTATGGCATGATGTTCAATATTTTGGGGCTTCAACCACTCAATGTTCATTTAAAGTAAGGTCCTCTCATCTTATGGCATGATGTTTAATCTTTGGATTTGAAGGTTCTGTAATGACAACCACAATTGACTACGAATCTCTACTTGGGATATGAAGGATTATATGGTATAAAGTATTAGTGTGTCTAAAAAAATTCCTTATTTGTATAAAAATATTTGTCTTTTGTTGTCTTAAATTAAACACTATAGTTTTGATTTGCAACTTCAAAGTATATTTTAGATGTTTATAAATGTGCACACATGAAAATTCAGATAACAATGGAACCAAATTGATCCTCTTGACAGGGGAGCTATGATCCCGTGTATGAGTGAATCTATGTATCGATTGTGAGTTAAATCTCTATCATTAGCAAGAACAAAAGTATTCAATGAATTATGGGTAAGGGTTGATATTCCTATCCTTATGTGTCCTAAACGAAGATAATTTGTGCCATGTCTCAGCCTGAAGTTCTTTTGGGTTTAATAGAGATATAGTTTGGATTGTATCATTGTTCTGTTGAATTTTGAAAACACATTCTTTAATAGAAACTGTAGTGATTTCTTTTAGATAAAACATGGAAAGGTCACTATAGATTTCACTAGAGGATATGGAAAGAAATTTCCATGTTGCAAATGGTTGGATCTCAAGAATCTATATTTTAGAATGATTTAATGTTTTTAAACTACAAACATTGAAAATAATCTTTAAACCATTCTATTTTTCACTTTCTATTATCTTTGAAAACTTTCTATTATCTTTGAAAAATAATGACTTCCTAAGTGCATCCATGATAAAAATAATAAATTATGTGTTACCCAGGATTGGCGATGATACTAATTTATCACAGGGACTTATCATAGTTGAATCTCTCAACACGATAGTGTAAGATGAAAATCTATATCCATTTCCATAGTTTGATTTTTTTAGGTCAATGAAAAAATATAACATGAATAATGAGTTATTTACTCATCACAATCTTCTATAACCATTTCCATGGTTTGATTTTTTTAGGTCAACTAAAAAATATAACATGAATATTGTGTTATGTACTCGTCACAATCTTCTGTAATGGTGTTTCATTATTTTATTTGTGTTATGTACTCGTTATCATCTTTTGTAATGGTATTCCATTGTTTTATTCCTCATGGCGATTTTTTGTCCAGATGTTTTTACATTGTAATAACATATCGATATTATTTTGTAATAAGATATCGATATTATTTTGTAAATGCATATCATTTTTTTAATTTTCATAGAGAAGATTAAATACAATAAAGTTTGATTTTAAGATAGGTTATTTCTGCTATTTACTTATAAAAATTTATTAAAGCAATTATTTTATTAATTAAAATGACTTTTTGGATTTTTTTAATAAAAAATTTATTAAATATTAAATTTAAAATATTATTATTTAAAATTAATTAAATATTTAACAAATAAATATAAAAAATAATTAATTTATTTTTAGTATATTGTTTTTATGATTAAATTTTTTTGAAATAAGTATATAGATTTTTTAATGGTTAAGGGATATCATATAACATTATAAATTATAATGGTTGAGAACAAAATCTAATTTTTATAAAAGCATATTTTTCAAGTTTTTTTTGGAAGGCCACTTTAGTGTTTTTATGAAGCTCATTATAAGTTATTTTTGGAAGTTCATTAAAATCTAATGCCTTAGAAATACGTGCTTATTTTATAAAAATATTTAAAATTAAATTATTGATATCTAAATTAAAGTAATATGCCTTTGCTGGGTAGTACTTGCTTGATGCAAAATGTATTGACAATTTGAAGCTATTTAGAAAATAGTATTTTAAAACACTTTCTAAAATTTTATCAACTCCAAATCAATAAAGGAATAGATCAATTTTTTATTTAAATTCTAGAAATATGTTTCTCACCTAAAAAATGATGGGCAACTATGAGATGTCATTCTCCTCTACAGAAGTATAATACTTGCAAATATTTTTTTCAGGTATTTTATTTCTTAATATACCTTTTATATCTCATAATTTAATTTAAAACCACATAAAAATAGTCATCCAACAAATAAAAAAAAAAATTACATTTCAAAAATTAAAATTTATTTTTCATTTTTCAAACTACTATTTAGCTTAATATTTATTTTTTTCTTCAGAATCTTTAATAAATTTTCTTACAATTTGATTTTTTTTTACTAGGATAAAATATATATTATATATATATTATATATATATATATATATATATATAATAATATATATTACAACCATAATTTCAAATATTTGTATTTAAATTTAAACTCCATTTATTAATGAAGTCAAAGTCTTAGGATTATGGGACTTTGTGCATAATTTCTAAATTGTTTGGAGGAAAATAAATGAAAATGAGGACCCACTTAATAGATAAAATTACTTTCACCCCTACATTATTTATTTGAGTGTTTTTATTTAAATGACTTATTTAAGTGTTATATATATATATATTTATATTATATATATATATATATATATATTTGAGAGAATAAATAAAAAATATGACACCACTTAGAGGTAATTATTTTCACTTCTACGTTAATCATGTAAGTGTTTTATTTGTATGAATTTACTCTTTTCACACAGAAACACACACATATAGTGAGGAAAACCATCAATGGTTGCTATCTTTGAATGTAGGATGATTAGTAATTGGTAACTAAGGAAAACAATGTCACCTAAAATAAATTTTTAGTGTTCCATAAGGGGATATGCTTTAACTCTTGCCATATACCTTTAGGTTTTGGGGCATTAATCTATTTCCTTACATTAAAGGAAGACACATTCTTAGATAATCATAAGCAGTTTTAGGTCTTAATCAAATATCATAAAATAAATTCCATCCATTATAGTATCCCTTATGCTCCATCATTTCTAATGCTAAGTAGAACCCATGTGGTATCAAGTATCCACCTCAACCTAGATCCATATATGAAGCTAGGATACTATAATCAACTATAGTTTTAACTTATACCAAAAAGGTAATTATAATAAGTATAAGGAAATGTGTTTATTATTAAAATGAGTTTTTTCTTTTTTTAAAGTAGATTTCCATTTGAATGAAAATATGAAGTATCATTAAAATAAAGTTTTAAAAATATATGTGGAGCAATAAGGAGATTGAGAATAAAATAAAATCGAATTACTAAAAAATACCAACTTCAAATTATAAGATTTAAACTATCTTCTCACAATTGTAAGTTCCAACAAATGATAACGATGCAAACTAGATTCCTTGAGTTTACAAGAAATTCGATATTGAAAAATGCATAATACAACTTTACACAAAGAGCTCAAATTAGTGGGATAAATAGCAATGAGATAAATGTAGAGGATAAAAACACTCTCTTCAAGTGGTAATGTACCATGACATCAAATGTAATTTTCAAAACATATGTAATAAAATTAAACTTCATAATTTATTAACCCATAATGATCAAAGTTAATTCAGAAATTTCATTTTTAAGTTAATTTTAAAAAGAACATGTTAAATCAAAATGATTAATAATAGTTTTATTGGTTTGATGAACTAATGTTGGCCGGAGTGGATGATAATCATCATTAGTAATTAACTTGAAAAGGGAAATATACCTTTTAAAAGTTAATTAAGGATTTGCATTGATTATATCAAATTACAACTCATGTCACACCCATTTGTGCTCTTTGAGGTTTGCAATTTTGTAAAACCTCATTTGACAATTTCTTGTCACATGGAAATTTGTGAAATCTATTTCATGACTCTATATTAACATGTAACTTCTTCATAGCCGTTGCTTATGTGATCAAATCCATGATTAATGTAGCGTTAAAATTTATTAATTATTAATGTAGTATTTAAGAGGGATTAACACTCTTTACATGCATAATATCTTATTGGCCATTTGATGATGATGATGTTGATGGAAATCACAAAGCTCCTTATAATCGTCATTGCATCAACTATTATTATTATTTGTATCGCTAAAAGATATTAATTATTAATGTAGTATTAAGAGGGATTAACAATCTTTAGATGCATAATTTATTATTGGCCATTTGATGATGATGATGATGGTAGTCACAAAGCTCATTATAATCATCATTGCATCAACCATTATTATTATTCAATATTTTTTACTTGCAGAAATATTCAATATTGCAATTTCAATGATAAACTAATTAGTTTTTCTCACTTGATATCAAATCCAACTCATGGTTATTTTTGTATAACCCTCAATTTCTATCTGGAAAACATTCATATTTTTGTTTTGTATGATATATGTGGGAAATAGCATTCATACTGTTGTTTTGTATGATATATGTGGGAAATTGTTGCTATTTGTATAAGATATGTAACTTCTTTATACCCACCACTTATGTGATAAAACTTATGATTAATGCATAGCTAAAATATATTAGTTATTAATATGATGTTAAGAGGGATTAAAATTGTTGACATGTAATCCTTGTGATTGGGTAAATACCTGTAAATAAATAAATGAGAAATGTGAATAGTCATCGGGAGATGAACTGAACAGTCTCTCCCTCATGTATATAACAGACCTACCTGATTGAATGAATATGAATCAGTTTTTCTGCCTAATGGAGTTACTGCCTGGCCTGACATGGTATCAGAGCCAGCTCCTTTTTTTAGCCTTTATGTCTTTGTAACTCCTGGTCTGCTCCACTGCTCCCCATATAATTCAGTAACTGATTACCTGCGTTTTGTCTGCCATCCTTGCGCTCTCTGTCTGACATTCATCTAACATGGGAACGTTTGCGCTGACCGTTTCATATGTTTGAATGTTGGACGTTTCATATGTTTGAGCACTGGACGCTTTTGGTATTAGTTTCATATGTTTGAACGATGGACGTTTCATATGTTTGAACGCTGGACGCTTCTGGTTAAAAGAGCTGTCGGGAAATGAGCCACGGTCTCCATACCTCAGCGTGATATATTTCCATACAACGGTCTCCCTATCTCCCAAAAGAGTTGTTGGATCATTCAAACTTTTTCTGATCGCTCTCATGGCGTCTTGTGCTTGCTTTACAACAATTCAACTCACTGCTACTTAGCGACCAACGTTCATGGATTCTCCTTGAAACTTGCCAGCCTGAACGAATATTGCCCAGTTCACTTCGATGGCTTGATAGTTCACACTATTGGCTTGACGTGTGAAAGGATTGGGCATTATCTGATGAGTTGTTGGCGACGCAGAGCACTGGGCTTTGGGCTGTCATTGTAAAGACGTTCCAAAACTTCCACCTGCTTTGATGTATACCGAATGTACTTGCCCGCTTCCATTCCAAAAGATTGCGCTGTGGTGACAGTCGAAAGACGACTTGCCTCCTTGTGTTATTTCTCTCTATATCTTCGATTCTGGAACCAGACTTTGATTTGCTTCACGTTGTTGGCTTGGTTAACGCTGTGATATTTCGGAGAAGTTAAGGTTATGGAGAAGACTTTCAATTGACTTTTGTAGATTGAATAATTTGGTGCATTACTATAACAGTTGATTCATTTGTGGAATTGCTCAGTGGTCTTCTATAGATTCCTTTGACAACATAGACAATAATTGTGAAAATGCCATGAAGATGAAAATAATTTGTTCACATATATATTTGATATTTCTTGTGAATTTGGATTGAGATAGCTTTGAAGATAAATTATTCTGCATACCTCCCTCTCCATATATCATATATCATATATCAGAATTAATTTTCTTTTAACAGCATAAGTATTTTTACAGCTCTTGGATTCTACAATGCATTCAATCATATCTATGGTGGGAATAGTTCTCATTGGCAAGGAGAACTATCCTGAATGGTTCCGGATGATAAAACACACCCTCATTTTCAATGAGTTGTGGAAAGGAGTGTGTGTCGGAGAAGGAGACAATGACCCAGTATAGCCTACCTCAGACAAAGAGCTTGTCATTTGGGAAAACAAGAATAGCAAAGCTTATGCATTAATCGCAACATCTGTAAATGAAGAGGTGAGTCGCCATATTTCGTCATATTCAACTGCCTTTGAAGCCTTATAAAAGCTGAAAGAACTCTATGACTTACATTCTGCACTTGAAGCTGTTTAACTCATGATTAAACTCTTCACTCTTGAACTGCAAAATAATGATCCTCTTGCTCTTGCATCTGAAGTAAAGTCTATAATGCATGATATCAAATCTACTAAGGTTGAATTGGATACTCCTCTTATCGCTTTTCTCAAGGCACTTTATCCTACTTACTCCAATTATCTTGAGTCATTGCAAACAAATGGAAATCTCAAAGATATAACCTTTGACTCTCTTGTGAAAAAATTTGTTGAAAGAGAGAAAGCTTTTGGAAAGAAGACAACCCCTGAATCTTCTGAAGAGACTGTGTGCCTTGCTCATAAAGAAAAGCATCCTGCTCAAGATTTTACAAGAGGAAGAGGTGGGCGAAGAGGAAGAGGAAGATATTTCAGAGGCAGGGGAGCAGAGATTCTCAAGGAGAAAAGGCAGATTTGCACTACATTCGCTGCAAAAGAAATGGATCACATGATGCCTCTACATGCAAGCTACCATGGGATAAAATTGAGCAGAAAAGAAACCAATAGAAAGGTAAAACTGATGATACAGACAAAGGTAAAGCACCTGAATTTGCTCACTATGTTGAGGCACAATGTAACATTGGAGTAAATGAAGATTTGTTTAATGCTTCACTTGCTTCATGGAAAAATGATTGGTTGCTTGATTTAGGAGAAACCTGCCACATGACTCATAGAAAAGATTTTTTTGAAGATTTCACTGACAATGTTGATGGAGCAGTATACTTTACAGATCAATAAAAAATCAAGCCATGAGGGCTTGGACCAATCAAGCTTAAACTGCTTGGTCTTCCAAACTTTCTTCTGGATCATGTTCTATATCTCCCACAGCTCAAGAGAAACTTGTTGTCCTTGGTTCACATCCGCCAGCAAGGTCACTCCATTCATAGCAAAAAGTCTAGGAAAGCATAGAAAACAGTCTTTTCATGATTCACATTCAAGAGCACATAGGAAAATTGAACTCATTCATTTAGATTTATGTGGTCCAATGCCTGTTCCTTCTGCAAATGGAAATAAATATATCATGACATTTATTGATGACTACACCAGAATATGTTGGGTTTATTTATTGAAGAACAAATCTAATGCTTTTCAAACATTCAAGAATTTTCATAAATGGATTGAAAATGATGCTCAATCTCATATTGGGTCTATTCGCACTGATAATGGAAAAGAATACACATCAAAGGAATTTGAAAACTATCTTCGCCAACACGGGATCAAACATCAAACAACTGTGCCTTATAATCCCCAACATAATGGTGTAGCTGAAAGAATGAATAGAACAATCTTAAATATGGTACGATCCATGCTCTTCTTAAAAAATGTAAAGATAATGTTTTGGGCTAATGCTGTTCTATGTGCTGCATATATAAAGAATAAATGTCCATCTAATTCTATAAGAAACAAGACTCCATATGAAATGTGGTATGGACATGTTCCTTCGGTAAAGCATCTCATGGTCTTTGGTTCCACCTGTTATGCTTTGATACTAAAGGTACATAGAAACAAACTTGGCGTTAGAAGTCGTAAGTGTATCTTCCTGGGGTACTCAAACACCTCCAAAGCATACCGCCTCTATGATGAAGTAAATAAGAAGTTTGTTGTATCTAGAGATGTAATTTTTCTTGAATCATCCAAAACTGACAATGTTGTTGAGCGGCAAGTTGATCGCTTGGATAGATTCACAAAAGAAAAATCATTTCAAGAATTTGATCATCAGATTCCACATCTTGAAGGGGGGATTCCTATACTAGATCCACATGTGGAATCTTCTTCTGAAGAACACTCTCCCCTGCATGAAACTCCAACAACGAATGATGCTTTAAGTGATGTAATTGATAGAATTGGGAGACTCAATCTTGATTAAGTCCCAACTCAATCAACGGAGCAGCCTAGACCATCTCAAAAAGGTCCCCCAAAGTGGCTGACAAAGACACTTGAAAGTGTTCATCCTGATGAAGTTGGAAAGACAGGAACCCGAAATTCAAACTGGCAAAATGGAGGTGATGTAGATGACTCTAATTCACCTGTTGATATGGATGTTTCTTATGATTGTGAATTGAACTTGTCTACAGATTTTGAACCAACTTACTTTAAAGAAGTTGCTTCTCATGATGAATGGAAAGAAGCGATGTAAAAGGAGTATGATGGCCTCATAAAGAATGGCACTTGGAAGCTGGTTGATCCTCCATTAGGAACCAAACCAATTGGCTGCAAGTGGGTCTACAAGAACAAGTATAAAGCTTATGGCTCACTTTACAAGCACAAAGCTAGGCTTGTGGCAAAAGGTTTTGCACAGAAAGAAGGGGTCGATTATGAGGAGACTTTTTCCCCCACAGCAAAATGGGCTACCATCCAGACACTCTTTGCACTAGCAGCACAGAACAGTTGGAAAGTCCATCAAATGGATGTAAAAACTTCTTTCTTGAATGGAGATCTAAAAGAGAATGTTTTTATGTCCTAGCCTGAAGGATTTGCTGTGAAAGGACATGAACATAAAGTATGCAAACTTGTGAAGTCGTTGTATGACCTCAAACAAGCACCACAAGCCTGGTATGAAAAACTAACTGAGCATCTTCTGAAACTCAATTTCAATCATTTTGATCTAGATGATGCAACTTTATTTTTCAAGAAAGTTGGCAAAATAGTTGTATATCTTGTTGTATATGTAGATGATCTTTTAATGACAGGGAACAATGAAAGCTACATTGCATCCATAAAGAAGGAATTTGGGGAAAATTTTTGAAATGACTGATTTGGGCTATGTTCATTACTATCTTGGCATTTAAGTAACTCAACATCCAAAGTCCATATTTCTTTCTCAAAAGAAATATATTGGAGATTTGTTGAATAGGTTTGGCATGACAGAGTGCAATCCTCTTACTACTCCAATGGAACAAACTTAAAGCTCACATCTATTGAAGGAAAGGAATTTGAGGATGCAACAAAGTATAGACATCTTGTAGGAAGTCTCAACTACCTAACTACTACCAGACCAGACATTTCATTTGCTGTTGGAATCCTCTCCAGGTTTATGCAAAACCCTTGTGAGGGACATTGGTCTACTGCAAAAAGAGTTCTAAAGTACTTGAAGGGAACTCAAGACTTTGGAATCAAGTACACACAGGTGGATGACTTCAGCTTGATCAGATACTCTAATTCAGACTTAGATGGAGGCAAAAAAGCTGGGGTATCTACTTCAAGATATGCTATGAGTCTTGGATCAGGAGATGTCTCCTAGAGATCACGCAAACAATCAGTTCCAGCAGATTCCACAATAGAAGCAGAATACGCAACAGTTGAAGCAACAAAAGAAATTGTGTGGCTCAGGAAAATTCTTGAAGATTTGCAGATAAAACAAGTACAATTAACTCCACTCATGATTGATAACACCTCTGCAATAAAGTTGGCCAAGAACCCAAAGTTCCATGATCGAACAAAGCACATCAATACTAAATATCATCTGATTCGACATCACGTTGAGGCCAAAACAATCCATCTCCGTCATTGTTCCACAAATGAGCAAATTGCAGACATCTTCACCAAAGCGCTTGGAAGAGAAAAGCTTGAATGATTCAGAACGATGCTTGGACTCACCAACATCGCTTCAGATTAAGGGGGGGAATGTTGACACCTAATCCTTGTGATTGGGTAAATACCTGTAAATAAATAAACGAGAAATGTGAACAGTCATCGGGAGATGAACTGAGCAGTCTCTCCCTCATGTATATAACAGACCTACCTGATTAAATGAATACGAATAAGTTTTTCTGCCTAATGGAGTTACTGCCTGGCCTGAAAAAAATTCTTTAGATGCATAATCTCCTATTGACTTGTAAATAATAATAATAATATAATGAAAAAAAATGACACTTTTTTCTTGGTGACTAGTCTCTGCATAAAAGTACACAATGTACACAATCATGAGGCTCATCGTAATCATCATTGTATCAATCATTCTTATTATTCCCCATTTCCTACTTGTAAAAATGTTTTTGCAATTTCAACAATAAACTAGTTGGTTTATCTCATTTTCTATCAAAGCTAACTCTTGGTTAATTTTGCATAACCCTTGATTTTATTTAGAAAAACACTCTTGTCATTGTTTCATATGGCAGGTGTGGGAAATTACTGCTATACCTATAGGTCCAATCACTAGTTTTGTACCTACTACCATATGATTTACAACTCTTGCAATCCATACATGGTCATACCATCCACTATCTTGTGCAATTTCATATGTTGTAATAGTTGAGATATCAATGTACATAAGTCTTTTCTTGTACATTTTGCTCTATTGTACACTTATAATAATGTACTTTTCCACTATATGATTTTAATTATCCATACAATAGTTTTTTATTTATATATAAATAATTGTTATATCCATTTGAAATCCATATACCTACTTTCACACTATATGATTTTAATTATCCATACAATAATTTTTTATTTATATATAAATAGATGTTATAGCCCTTTGAAATCCATATACATTTTCTCCATGTGACTTTCGTTAAAGTCATAATCCCATAAATCATTTTTTCAATTGAGGATTATAGCAAGTTTGTTTTATTTTTTTTTGGTTTGCTAGTGTGTTAGGTGACTTCTGAGACGAGTTTTTTGTCTAAGAAGTTACAAGCTAGGGGACATTTAAGCCATAAAAATCACCCAACTTCGAAGTAACAAATCTAATGGCAACAAACGAGACTCCTCACACCGAGAATACGAGCGGAAATGACCTCTCTCTCCTTGGGTTTTCTTCAACACCTTCGCTTTACTTCACCAGGTTCTTTTGAAGTTTACGAAACTCTCCTCAGACAGGCGGCCCAAAAGGCTTCAATATTAATTCAAAATATGATTTACAATACTTTGCTCAATACAATCAGAAATCTCTGAGTATAGAAGCACTCAGTCCAACAATCTCCCCTTCCCCTCTGCTGATTTCTAATCTTATAGATATCCTAAAGAATCTAATCTATCCTAAGAAATGACACAAAGTGGAAATAATTAAGGGTTCTGTCGGCATTATCTTTCACCAATGGTGTCTACTCAACCTTTCTGGTACAATAATTCTACCAATGTCCTTTTGGACTTTGGTTAGAATCATAATCATCTTCTTCTGAAGACACTTGTCTTGTTAATGCGTTTTTATCAATCATCTTGAGGTACTCGTACTCTATCATCTTTGAGTACTCTTCATCCCAATTGATTTCACATGGATCTTGGGCATCCGGATATGTGTCCTGAAAGGTAGAATCTTCAACTTTTTCTTTTCCTTTCTTATATGTCCTTACTACTTCCTTGTATTTTGACAATGCTTTTGATGTTTGTCCTTGGTTTGGATTTGCCTTTATTTTGTGGACACCCTGTTGTTGTGGTGTAGACATCATTTCTTGCTTTTCCCACTTGTTTAGAAAAGGTAGTGGGTTTATGTAGATATTTAGGAAGGAATCTTTAATAAATTTTTAGAACGTAGGTGAGGGCTAAACTGCTAGCTCTATGCCATCTAGAAGCTCCCACTTAAAAATCTAGAACATGTTGGTGGAAGTCTCTATTGCATGTTGAATCAATAATCTACAGTTGCCATCGATATATGCTTTCGGTTGCCATCCCAATTAAAAAATGATGGAAGTATAGATTTTGTTTGACAACATTAAACTGATAATATGAACTACATTATTGTTCCAATTTCCTGAAATGATGCTGATTGTGATTAGTGCTGTTTGATTAATCACAAATCTTAATACTTTAGATTCTCCTTGTAGTTCATCCATTTTCTGCAAAACTTGCTACTTTTCTACTAACTTTAGGTTCCCAAATTCTATGAACCATAGAGACATTTGTTTTATAATTTCTTCATTATTACTGGTCTTAATGTCCCATGTTGTTTCATGGCAAAATACTTGTGCAAAAGGATTTGGGGAAATTCTCTCTCGAAATCTTAAACTGTGAAAATCCCAAGGAGATGAGAAAGTCTGTAGATATTCCATTGTTCTCTTAATGCATTGGGATGTTCTGATAGATGGCTTCTTTCTACAAAATCCTTCTTTGATTCCCCAATCAACAAAGTTTTCAAAGATTTCATATTGGGAAAATGTGTCATTGGGTGCACAGTTTTCGTCGAATCCATTCATGTTAAGTAAAGGATATACCTTTACCAACTCAGCATCTAGGCCGAAAGATATGCCAACATTCTTGGATTTCCATACCTAGCATTTTCGAATCCATTGATTTCTCCTCAATTATAGGCCCATGACTTTCTTGATTTCCTCTATAACATGACCCAAATGACTTTCAAGAAGTTTAAACCTATATACAAATGTGCTGAAGTCATCGTCTAGTGGTCCTCTTCCAGCAATTGTGAAAAATGATTTATTCATGTCTCTAGTTAAAGAATCAGCCAAAAAGTTGGAAATGTCGGGTAGCCATTCAACACCAAAATCAAATTGTTGAAACGAAATCTACCATGAGAGTAGGCTTCCTCTAGCAAGCTGTTTAGAAATCATGGCAGACAAGAGATACTTGAAGTTCATTGAATCAGTCCTAATAACAAATTTTACTGTGCCAGATATAATTCAAATTTCTGTATACCATTAAAAATTACTAAAGTTTCTTTTTTAGAAATAAAATATTTCTCTTGGTGCGGGGAGAATTCACCTGAGGTATATGCACAAAGTTTTTCTTCTTTCTCATCCTCCCTTTTCTCAAAAATAACCACGGCCCAAAATCTATCAGAAGAATCCGTTTTTAAAATCAACAGACGATCACCTGGTGGTTGTAACTTTGGAAGTTTCTGGCATTCTGATTTGAGTTCTCTAACTGTTGAAGTTGCTTCTATTGACCATCCTTCTTTGATATGTTTCCTTATTGGCATCATTTTCTCAGATAGTCTGGGAACATATCTATGCACATAATTTAAGACACCTAAAAATCGTTGAATCATTTTAGTGTCTTTTAGTTCATCTAGGAACTAAGACAGTTTGGTAAGAACATGGGGCTTCATTTGAATCTGACCATTAACTACATTGATCCCCAAGAAGTATATATTGTCTTGAAACAAAACCATTTTCTTCTCAGAAAGGACTATACCAATATTTTGAACTTCTCTTAGAAAAATCCCTAAATGCTTTAAATGGGTTTCAAGATCTGGACTATGTACAAGTATGTCATTTATATAAGTTACAATAAATCATATTTTCCAAAAATATAAGCCATTCTTCTCTGCAAGAATGTAGGGGAATTTTTGAGACCAAATGCTACTACCTTCCATTGATAGAATCTAGCAGGGCATGTGAAAGCAGTTTTATGTCTGTATTCTTCCTGGATCTGTATTTGATAGTATCTAGACTTCGTGTCAAACTTGCTAAATACTTTACTGTTTTGAATTTTTTGCATAATGGTTTCTGGTCGGGGAAAAGGGTAATGAAAACCCTGGGTAATAACATTTAGAGGTTTATAGTTAATTACCATTCTGGGCTTGCCTCTGACTACCTCTAAGTGATTTCTAACCAAAAATGTTGAGCAAGAGTAATGAGACATACTGGGCTCAATCAAATTCATGCTTAGCAATTCCTCTATTTGTTTCTTAAATTCATGCTCATCTGTGGGGGTGCATGGAATTAGTTTTCCTTTGACTCCATTATCAGGTAGAGTCACTATCTCCTGCTTAGGGCTTTCTATAGTCCAAAACTTTTTTGGATTATTTGAACAACTCTCTAGCAATCTATCATGTATGGAGATATGCTCAGCAAACCAATTTAAGTCAGTACATGCCTTTTGTCTGTTCTTCAACTCCATCCTTTCTTCATACATTTTCAAGACCTCTTGCCAATTGTTGGAGTCTTTTTGGGGTCTTCTTGCTCCAGCCTTTTTTTGCTTGTTTTCTCTTCGAGCCTCTGAATTTTCTATGAATAATCAAGGCACAAAAATAACTTTCTTTTTTAAATTAATTATCGGATTATCTTAATTGATAGTGACTGGGAGCACAGAGTTAATGAAAAGCATTCCAAGCATTAGACTTGCAGATGGATCAAAATGCTGAATAGCAAATATTTTTACTATATTCCCCCCAGATTTCAAAGAAATTTTATCAACATAATGAGTCAGTTTAACAGATCCTCCTATAGTTTCAAACACAAGAATATTTTGGAGTGGCTTCCAAAGTGATTTAAACAATGATGGAAGAGCCAGATTATTCGATCATCCAGTATCATTGAATGCATCGACATTTATCCATTCACTTCTTACTTGCACTTGTATTGGAATATAGATAAGACTATTTGTTTTAATAATATTTTTTAATAGAGTGTGTTCTTCAACTCTATTAGTCTCAGGAATGGTTAAACTAGTAGAGGCAACAACGTTTCTATGATATGGAAAAAAATAATTTAATTCTGGGTGTACTAATGCGGGCTACTTACCTTCCTATTTTGGCTCGATTTCTCTGAGGTTGTGTCACTGTCTGAAACATTTGTGGTGTCCTCAGTGACTTCTGTGTCACTTTCATCTGATTGATTACTATAATTCAATTCTTTAGAAAAATCATCATCAGAACAATAATTACAAATATTCATCTTTTGTACACTTTCTACCTCATCTTTTGCATCAGAAGCTTCTGTTAATATACATACCTCAGAAAATTCGTCTTCAGAATTCACCATAGACCAATCATCCTTGATTTTTTCAATTTCAAAACAAGCCTTTAATTTATTGGAAGAAGTATTAGGACATTTCCAAGCAAAATGGCCTTCTTGTTTGCAAATGAAGAAATAATTTTTATTCCTTGCTCTATTTATTTTTTTCAAGAATTTAAATTTTCTAAAAGGCTTCCTAGGATTGGAGATTCTTTGGGTTTGAATTTTCCATATTTTTTTGTTTTCTTCTTCTTTCTAAAAGGTGTCCAGGGTAACATGGTCCTGCAGACTTATGAATTGGGTGTAATGTCATGTGCTTTATTTTTCCAGCAGAGATATTAACCTTTTTTGTACAACTAAAAAGAAGATTAACCCAATATATTTGATCTATTTTCTTATTCTTTACATCTAGATCTTTCATAATAAGATCCCCTAGGTTGCCTGGAAGCTTAGACAAAAATGATATTTTTTTAGCAGTATCATTAGAGAGATTAGCCTTAAAGACTTTTGCCATGAAATCATTGCCAAATTGATCAAGATATTTTAATTCTTCTAGTTCCATACGGCTTAGGTCTGTTATCAGCTGCTTTTTATCATCTACGGGCTCTGGGACAAACTATGTTTTCAATAAAAGTTTCAATGTGGCTAGTCCTGCTTCCATGACTGCTCTTCTCTCTTCGTCTGATGGTCCCATCCACCAATCATATACAATTCCAGTTATTCTCTTTTCGGCTAGGACTACTATAGAAACATTATCTAATTTTGTAGTGACCTGCATCAAGACACTAATCCATATCATGATGGATTCTCCCAGATTGGATGGATTGTCTAAATCCAAAATATACCCACTGGTATATGCTGCATACAAATCTTCTTCTACTCGCAGGTATTTAGATACTTATTTTAACACATGAACTTTATTCTGATTATTAATAGAAGGTAAAATAAAAGAAGGGAATTTAGAAGCTGCTTGATCTAGAGTCATAACTTCTTTCTTTGAAGTAAATTATTTTTCTGCTTTATATGCTTCTTCTTTTACTCTAGTTAATTTACCAGAGGTTTTTGAGCTTGACTCTTTCGCGCTAGTGGCAGTGATTGCTTCTTATGTCTCTTGCTCTTCTTCTTCCCTATCCCAATAATTGGGAGTGCTCATGTCTATTCTAAATTTAGGGACTTCCTTGGCCTTTTTCTTCTGTATCCTTCTCTTCCTCTCTTCCTTTTCGGCTTTTTAAAACTGTTGCTCATCACAAAGTAGCTTAAGATTGGAATTAATCAAATCTTCTTGCCGACCCAAATCATCAAGGACATCTTCTACATGTGCACACCAAGTAGTGAGATAGTTTCCTATTTGATAGACCTGGTCAAGATTAGTAAGATTCTGGGAATTATGTTCTAAGAGTGGTGCACAATCAACTCTTGTGGGTGGTTGTCTTGACTGGGATGAGGAAGTGAAAAAATTTGTTTTTGGTGGCCACTTTCCCCCTTTGACATATCTATGGTTGGCATACTGGAATTCCTCTACAGGTGAGATATTAGAAACATATGTGCAGAACGTCTTATTAACAACAAAAAATGGCTTTTCTTCAGGAATATACAATTGATCTGATGCAATAGATAGAATGGATTCTTGTGACGAATGACTATACACATTGCGTGAAAAGGATTTGTGACCGATGGTCGATGGTTGCTCAGACTCTGAAATGGCTAGTGAAACATGTTTTTGTGGCATAAAAATTGGTCGAGTTATGGATGATCTATCAGGTAGTATACAAACACGATCATCAATTACAGACATTCTTTTGGTTTTACTTCTTAGAGTGTTTGATGATGCCAATGATTTGTACTAAATGTATCAGCCACTGGGAAGGGCTTCGTTGTCGTAATGGACACCTTCTACTTGAGCATTACTCCTAAAGTCACACAATCTTTTAACACTGGCTGCTTTAATTTGGGATGTACAGTGTTGGTGAGTTGGAAGGAAGTTTGGATTAAGACTGATAGATACTCATTGTCTTCTACCATCTTTAGACCTTGGACTCCTACTAAGATTTTCCAACAGTCTTTTAAATGAACATCAGATAGACTAATGGCATAACCTGGGTAGATGGTACCATATTGACAACTAGAGGATAAACTTCCTAATATGGTTCTGATATGGGCATGGTCATAGTTATGATGTCTTGTGTCAAAGACTTTAGATACACATGGAGTATTAAGCCCGTGGCGAAATAGTGGAGCTAAACCTATCCTTACCCCTCCAAAATGTAAATAAGAAAACTTCTTTTCCAACACATATTTTACGTATTTTTTTATTTCATCATCAGAAAATAAATTTAAGCCTACTATTTGTAGAGAAGAACCAGAAATTTTAATTTTCAACTTGACTTCTTTCAACTAGTTCTTTCTACATAGACTAAACAAAGATGGAACCTGATAAAAGAAATTTGAACTCAAAACAGGTGGGTTCCAACTTTCAGGATCTTCGACTCTTTCATGTTCTATATGATCAGTTTCTAGAGAATGGGAATCTACTTTAGAAACAGTGTGTCTATCTATATTGGAGAAAGATCTTAAGAAATTCAACATAGTTATTTTATAAACTAGACCAGAGATTGACTGAAGCAGCATTTATCTAATCAACGATTGTATAACAAAAGATTTTTTAAGGCTTCCTGGTTGGCTTCAGACTCTGTCTGTAGCTTATTGACTGAGGAAAGAAATGTGGCTCTAATACCAATCAAAGGATCCAAAGTCGGAAGTAACTTACTTTGAACCAAATCTTGAAGAGACTTCGAGGTAACAAATCTAATGGCAGCAAACGAGACTCCTCACATCGAGAATATGAGTGAAATGACCTCCCTCTCCTTGGGTCTGTGAAGGCGTTGAAGAAGACCCAAGGAGAGAGAGGTTGTTTATGCTCGTATTCTTGGTGTGAGGAGTCTCGTTTGCTACCATTAGATTTGTTACCTCACAGTCTCTTCAAGATTTGGTTCAAAGTAAGTTACTTCCGACTTTCAATCCTTTAATTGGTATTAGAGCCACGTTTCTTGCCTTAGTCAATAAGCTACAGACAGAGTTTGAAGCCAGTTAGGAAGCCTTCGAAAATATTTTATTATAGAATCGCTAATTAGATAAACGTTGCTTCAGTCAATCTCTGGACTAGTTTATAAAAGAACTATGTCGAATTTCTTAAGATCTTTCTCCAATATAGATAGATGCATTGTTTCTGAAGTAGACTCCTATTCTCTAGAAACCAATCATATAGAAAATGAAAGAGTTGAAGATCCTGAAAGCTAGAACCCACCTGTTTTGAGTTCAAAAGAAATTTATCAAGTTCCATCTCTGTTTAGTCTATCTAGAAAGAACCGGTTGAAAGAAGTCAAATTGAAAATTAAGATTTCTCGTCCTTCTATACAAATAGTAGGCTTGAATTTATTTTCAGATGATGAAATCAAAAAATTCAAAAAATATTCGTTGGAAAAGAAGTTTTCTTATTTACATTTTTGGAGGGATAAGGATAGGTTGAGCTCCACTATTTCGCCACAAGCTTAATACTCCATGTATATCTGAAGTCTTCGACACAAGACATCATAACTATGACCATGCCCGTATCAGAACCATATTAGGAAATTTATGCTCTTTTTGTCAATATGGTACCATCTACCCAGATTATGCCATTAGTCTATCTGATGTTCATTTAAAAGACTGTTGGAAATTCTTAGTAGGAGTCCAAGGTCTAGAGATGGTAGAAGATAGTGAGTATCTGTCAGTCTTAATCCAAACTTCCTTCCAACTCACCAACACTGTACATCCAAAATTAAAGCAGTAGGGTTAAAATATTGTGTGACTGTAGGAGTCAGTAATGCTCAAGTGGAAGGTGTCCATTAAAACAAAGAAGCCCTTCCCAGTGACTGGTACATTCAATACAAATCGTTGGCATCATCAGACACTCTAAGAAGTAAAACCAAAAGAATGTCTGTAAGTTATGGTCATGTTCGTATAATACCTGATAGATCATCCATACCCCGACCAATTTTTATTGCACAGAAACATGTTTTACTAGCCATTTCAGAGTCTGAGCAACCATCGACCAGTGGTTGCAAATCCTTTTCACGCAATGTGTATAGTAATCCGTCACAAGAAGCCACTGTATCTATTCCATCAGATCAATTGTATATTCCTGAAGAAAAGCCGTTTTTTGTTGTTAATAAGATGTTTTGCACATATGTTTCTAATATCTCACTTGTAGAGGAATTCTAGTATGCCAACCATAGATATGTCAAAGGGGGAAGTGGCCACCAAAAACAAAAATTTTCACTTCATCATCCCAGTCAAGACAACCACCCACAAGAGCTGATTCTGCACCACTCTTAGAACTTAACTCCCAGAATCCTACTGATCTTGACCAAGTCTATCAGATAGGAAACTATCTCACTACTTGGTGTGCACATGCAGAAGATGTCCTTGATGATTTAGGTCGGCAAGAAAATTTGATTAATGCCAATCTTAAGTTGCTTTATGATGAGAAACAGCCTGGAAAAGCCGAAAAAGAAGAGAGGAAGAAAAGGAGACAAAAGAAAAAGGCCAAGGAAGTCCCTAAATTTAGAGGAGACACTTGCACTCCCAATTATTGGGATAAGGAAGAAGAAGAGCAAGAGATAGAAGAAGCAATCACTGCCACTAGCATAGAAGATTCAAGCTCAAAGACCTCTGGTAAATTAAAAAAGAAGAAGCATATCAAGCAGAAAAACAATTTGCTTCAAAGAAAGAAGTTATGACTCTAGATCAAGCAACTTCTAAATTCCCTTCTTTTATTTTACCTTCTATTAATAATTAGAATAAAGCTCATGTGTTAAAAGAAGTGTCTAAATACCCGTGAGTAGAAGCAGATTTGTATGCAAAAAGTACCAGTGGGTATATTTTGGATTTAGACAATTCATCCAATCCGGGAGAATCCATCTAGATATGGATTGGTGCCCTGTATCAGATGCAGGTCACCACAAAATTAGATAATGTTTCTATAGTATTTCTAGCCGAAAAGAGAATGATTGGAATTGTATATGATTGGTGGATGGGACCATTAGACAAAGAGAGAAGAGTCGTCATGGAAGTAGGATTAGCCACAATGAACTTTTATTGAAAACACAATTTGTCCCAGAACCTGTAGATGAGAAAAAAAACAGTTGATAGCAGACTTAAGCCATATGGAACTGAAAGATTTAAAATATCTTGATCAATTTGGCAAATATTTCACAGCAAAAGTCTTTAAGGCTAATCTCTCTAATGATACTGCTCAAAAAATATCATTTTTGTCTAAGATTCCAGGCAACTTAGGATATCTTATTATGAAATATATAGATGTACAAAATAAGAAAATAGATCAAATATATTGGGTTGATCTTATTTTTAGGTGTACAAAAAAGGTTAAATATCTCTGCTGGAAAAAGCAAGCACATGATATTACACCCAGTTCAGAAGTTTGCAGGACCATGTTACCCTGGGCACCTTTTAGAAAGAAGAAGAAAACAAAAAAATATGGAAAATTCAGACCCAAACGTATATCCAATCCCAGGAAGCCTTTCAGAAAATTCAAATTCTTGAAAAAGAGAAATATAGCAAGGAATAACAATTGTTGCTTCATTTGCAAACAAGAAGGCCATTCTGCTTGAAAATGTCCTAATACTTCTTCCAATAAATTAAAGGCTTGTTTTGAAATTGAATAATTCAAGGATGATTGGCTTATTGTGAATTATGATGACGAAGCTTCTGATGTATATATATTAACAAAAGCTTCTAATGTAGAAAATGAGGTAGAATGTGTACAAAAGATTAATATTTGTAATTAATTTTATGATGATGATTTTTCTGAAGAATTGCATTATAGTAATCAATCGGATGAAAGTGACACAGAAGTCACCAAAGACACCACAAATGTTTCAGACAGTGGCACAGCCTCAGAGAAATCGAGCCAAAAAGAATAAGGTAAGCAGCCCACATCAGTACTCCCTGAATTAAATTATTTTTGTCCATATCAGAAAAACACTGTTGCCTCTACCAGTTTAACCATTCCTGAGACTAATAGAGTTGAAGAACAAAATCTATTAAAAAAGAATATTAAAACAAATAGTCTTATCTATATTCTAGTACAAGTGCAAGTAAGAAGTTGTTGATGCCCCGAAAATCATTGTATCAACATTGGGGGATAACCACCCGGTCCGGACCTTAATATAGCTCCTTTTCCGTTTGGGATGGTGGCTCCGACTGGATATAATGGGACCAGTTTCCCAATAATGAATAAAAGGGGTGGATGAACGATTGGTTATCTAATCTAATGATAGGCGAATAACTTAATCTATCAAAAAAAATAAAACAACTAAAACTAATCCCAAGAACAATTATTCTTTGGAAATGTAGCGTTTGATGATATTTGTCTATCGACAGGCATATAGATGACTCTATCAAATAAACATAGATATTTATTCATTCAAAGATTACTTTATTTAAATAGTTAAACAAAGTGATTAACAAAATATTGCTACACTTATCATTTATATCATCGATACATACATGATTAGAAGAAAAGCACACTATAAACATCCAATAGTGGAAGGAATAAAGAATGTTGTTAAAACACATATATATCCGATAATAGCAAGAGCGATCAAATGAAAATTCATATAAAAAGAATGAGTTCAGACATAGATAATAGTACCATATGAGCTGCTTATCATTCCCAATATCAATCGCTATTTGAAATTCTTCTTCCAACGCAAAAATACTTTCAAACAAAGACAGTAGTGCACATTCACATAAAAGCTTCTTTGTCAAAATCAGAATGATTGGTCCAGTTTTATAAAAGAATATCCCTGAAGTACAATAGTGCAACTTCAGGGTTTAAGTCATATGCAAAACTTTACGACCCTTTCTAAAAACATGAAACGGTCTATAAATACTAAATTAAGCTAACTACCTATGAAACTGAAATCCTACTTAATTGGTATCAATTGATTTTGAATATCTCCTTCACAGCAATCTGGCAGTCGGCGGAATGAATCATCATTTAGGCTGTTTGCCTTTAAACCTGAGCTGACATATCGCAAGCATTGGCTCCACTTCGGGTGGTCTGTTGAGGCGAGAATTGAGTTGGGTGGCATAGGTGGCATCCTGAATATCGGGAATGATATACCCGATTGCATCTGTAAGGAATTTGAGGGCGGCTCTCTGGCTGTGCGGTTTGAATAAAAAGAACCAATAGGCGTCCCATGTCAAACTGTTAATTCCTGCGATTAACCTTCCATTTTTCTCTAGTTCCGGGTAACATGACTGCTCCAATATTTTAGCTGCTGTCAATTTTACCGGAGTACATTGAGAGATCATGTTAGAAAAGTAAAGAGTATTATTAACCAGTTCAACCAAATTACTAGTGGTTGTTTTGCATCTTGAAATTGCTCTTTCTGCCTTCATTAATTGAGACTACGATTCTGTAAATAATATCTCTTTATGCGATTCTAAAATCCTTGGTAAATTGACCGCCTGTCCCTGATCGATATCTTACCATTCAAGAAAATTGGGCAATGTTTCTTCGGCTTGATCCAAGTTTGTTCTAGCCTTTTCCGCTTTCTCACTTATTGATGTCGTTAAATCGCATAATGGTTCCGCCTGGGCGATTTGTTGACATAAAAGCTTGATCTGATTTATCAATCCCTTGTTTATCTGTAATGCCTCTACTTTGAATTCATTTATCTGTGGAAGCTTCTTTGTTTTCTCTAGCTGGGTTGATAACTGAGCAATCTGCTCATCTTTTGACTTCAGCATTTGTTCATTTGATGCTTTTAGTTGCGTTAGTGCCTCAGATAGTTGCTTCTGCTTTTGAACTGCGCTATCATCAATCCTCTGTTTCTCTTCCTGCATTTGTTTAGCCAATTGGTTATTTATTTGTTGTTGTACTACCAATTGTTGTTCTGCCTGCTCCGCCTTTTGCTGTGCTTCTGATAGTTGCGCTTGTAGTGTAAAGATCTCCTGGTCTTTTGTCTTCAATAAACTGCTCACCTCTGATGCCTTGTCTATTGTCGCCGCCGAATAGGCTCCAACATATTGTGATAGTTTTGTTAAATCATCAGAGGGGTCAAATTCCTCTTTCCAAAGCACATTGCCCGTCACTGTTTGTTCTGGGAATACAGGGAGGTTGATCAGGTCCTTCTCTCTTCCTCTGTCGTTTCACCACAGCTTTATGTCTTGGGCTATAGAAGACATCTAAGGGAGGAATTTCTTCTATCTGCAAAATAACCTGGTCCGAAGGATCCTTTGGGATTATTTCTACTTCTTTTGAATTGGGTAGGACGTTGGTTTCACCTGAAACATCTTTTGAAGTTGCCTCCTATGTATTAACCTCTTTTGATGTCTCGTCATCTTTAGAGCATTCAAGATTGCCGATAATTGAATTGAATTGCTGCCATTCCTGGAGCAATTTCGGGTCAATTTGAGTATTTTCATTTACATTTATGCTGCTCTGTTCCTTCTCTTTCGTCTAGGTCTCCTCTTGTCTTTTCTCATGCACTTCTTCCTGTTCCTTTGATGTAACAGGAGGTTCTTTAATAAGTCGCTGCTCAGGCTCACTTGATTCTGTTGTTGGGGTTGTCGCTAACAGATCTAGAGGCAGAGTTTGCAACCTCTGTTCTCTAAGTCTGTTGAATTCAACTAATCCTTCATCTTTGTATTCAATTATAGCCAGCGATCTAACTTGGTACATTGACTCAGCTGATGAGAACAATTCCTCGAACCTATCTTCTTTATGCTCGAACTTGGTCAATTTTGCCTGTTCGAGTGCATTATAGGCGACTTTGAGTGGATCAAATCGCCTACTAGGGAGAGTTGCCAGAGTTAATGACTTTATTTTTTCAGATTCCTTCTCTGCATGTTTGAAATCATGTAGAGTGTAGATACCACATCTCAGGGGAAAAGAGGGCCAAACCTGCTTCTTATTCTTCTTTAGAGTTTGTGTAACTCCATCGGAGATAATCTGATAGGCTATCTCCCTGGCCAACAGTTTATCAGGTATGTACAAAGGAAGAATGTGAGGTTTGGCTTGACTGCCAAAAATTCTGATATAAGTGAACTTTTCCTCCCCGAACCAACTTCCTGTTGATGTCAAATCAATCCCTGTTTGGTAGGAAATCTTAGGGGTAGGCTTATTAAAGATAGAATGATGAATGGGCAACATGAAGCCATTGCAGATTTGGAATAAATGGTGCTTGTAGTAGGTTTTCCACAACTTCTGATGGTATATGTGAATCGGCGTGGGGTCTTGCGACGTCCACCTCCATCCAAGCACAAGAAATTCAGATTTAAAACACAAGATGTCTAGCATATAAGCACTATAGTAGAATGGGGGAATAAGCCTTTCAGTGACATGGGATTTGGTTCTAAAATCAAGAACTGCGGTTGCTAACTTATCGGACAGTATAGTTGCCCAATCCATTATTTCACCATTACATGCCGCTTCCATCAAGGGAACCATTTCTATAGTAAAATTAGCGGAATCATGTAACCCCCACAACCTACACTTCATTATCCCAGGATAGCAATAAGGAGAGCATAGAGAATCAACCGAGTACTTACCCGAAGATTCATGATTGTGTATTGTCGGATTTTGCCTCTATTCCCAAATGGGTTCGGATTCAGTCTCATTCTCATCTTGGAATTTCTCCAGAAATGCCATGTTGTACTTCTTCTCTAGCATAGGTAAATGATACATTTGCCTCAAATCCTCAGCTTGAAATGAACCGAAGATTCTCCCATCTCTGGTGCTGAAGGTTTTGTCTGTGATTGGGATTTCCTGAATTGCCCATCTCACTACATCCGTATATGGGAGAATTTGTTCCCGAGCCGCTATCCGATGAAGGAAAGAGTTGGCTAAGTCTTTTACAGTGGCATCAGATTTTCGAGAACTATCTGCTAAGGCTTGTACTACTGTCATCACTGGTTCTTCGGCTTCAATCAAATTATAAGTACCTTGCCAAGTAGTTTTGTCGAGTCCTAGACATGTAGTATCCGATATCAATCCTTTCTTTTTAGTTCCTGGATCAACGATGAGTTGTCCTGTGGCCAGCGAAGCGGAAGCGATTGCAGTTTTCTTAGACTTCTTCCCCATTCTGCTTGAATTCGTTACTTCGGAAGAGTTCTGCACAGGAGTGATAATGAACGTAATACAAAAAATTGATAGCGCAAATCGAATATGAGTGAGATATATATCGATAAATGCATGGTGAATGATTAACTTAAGGTGGCCTTGGATACAATTTGTGAAAAGATTTTTAGGCTTACTGTTTCATTAAATGGCCGTTAAGACCTGTCAATCCTTTAAATTCCCATCATTTCGATTATTGGCCGAATGATTTGTTTAAGCGTGCCTTAGATGTTTTGGCGGTTGAGCGCAGATGAATGGCTATTCGGAAGATAAGGATTTTAATACGAATTAATCGTTATAAACCCACTTTAAGATTTTTTGAAATTCACGCTTTTTCCTTATCGCAATCGGGCGTTGGGGAAATCTTAAATTGCTACATTGGTTGCATTTGGAATCCCCGATTGCCGATAGCGATATCGCATCATGTCGGGAGTATTGACTGGGACACTTTAAAAGCATGCATGGTAAATCGCCGATCGCCGATAGCGATATCGCATCGCATCGGAGCGAAAAAGAATTTTATTGCGCCAACTTATTATTGCCTATATCTGATAGCCTATTTCGCATCGGAGAAAACCAATGGGTCTTTAAGTTGTGCCTCTTTTTTCATTGCGATATGCGATCTTGCGATCGCTTTATCGTAATGATAAAAGATTAATCATTTAGATATACATAAGATCTTTAATTGGTTTATCAAAAAGGTTTTTTATAATGTTTTTATTTTGTTTTCGGACCTTTTTGAGTAAGACTAAGTTGATACCAATTAAAAATAGAAAGGGACCCATTTCACATTATAGTTTTGGGATAATAACGATATGAAATGGGGGGTTGTTGTAGAGCACAACAATTGGCGATTCGCTGGAAGAAACAGTTATCTCTTAAAAGTATGGAAATACTTAATCTTTTTCAAAATAGAAATTTCATCAAGGGGGAAAATTCTAATATAACTAGGTATACTTGCATTCCAAATAAAATGAAACTGTCTTTGCTAATTCCCTCTCCTGTTTAAAATTAGATACATTCTAAATTTTAAATTGGCCTCTATTGGTTGTTAATGATAAAACAGAAAACCTTTCCAATTCAGCTTTTAGAATTAACTCCTTTGTCATAGGTAGAGCCTCTGCTGCCAGCAAACGTTCATAGTTTCGACAGGGATACCTTTTAACCATGTCATTGTCCATTGTCCCATTCATCTCAGAGTATGATTAATAGAATGAATTCAAAACATGTTTTCCACATTTTGCATTTCTTTTCTATTTTTCTGTTATCTTGTAAGATAAAAAGCCATTGTCCTGGTTTGGTTGCCAGCTAAGTGACAATGCCATTCACTGGTAGTAATTTAACCGAACAAGCTGGCTCGTGATGAGACCCCTTATCTTATAATTAAAGCCATTACCCTGTTTTGGTATGCAGTATTGGTAATGTCGGTTAAACTATTTCCCTATGAACATGGTAAGAAGGCTTGTGATAAGACCTCTTATCCTTTATATCCAATATTTTAGAATTACACTCTGAGTAATCACAAGCTTCGGTGAGTGGGATGGACAATTTTCTCCTTAAGAGTAAATGGATGACAAGGTAAGAGTTGAAGATGCTGAAATTGGATTAGTTCCTATTTTGATATTGATAACCTTCTTGTGACCAATTTGAAAACCTAAAATGATTTACAATATTTCTAAACTTTGATAAGCGTTCACAAATATTGAAGTGTGGTTTCAGAATACAATTATATCTAATTTCCTAGAAACTATCCTTTTTGTTTAAGACTTCTATTATTTTAAAAGTAAATATCACACTACTTGTTTTAAGCAACTCTTTAAGTACAACAAAGGTCAATGGAAGACACCCCACAACATTATTTTCTAATGGTTCTACAAACTACAAAATTCTATTAAAAGGAGAAGGGGTTACCTCCTCAATTGAAGAATTTCTTTAAGATAAGGCCATTAACAGGGAGATAGTCTCTCAAACCTAATAAATCTTGTAATATGAAGGTCGAATGGCCTATCTTTTCACAAATCTGAAATGGTCCAAGCCACATCTTCTGAAACTTGGTGTGTTTTCCCTTATGTTCATGGGCTTTGTCCCATTTCAGAACTAAATCACCGACTTGAAATTGTTTTGAACCGGATGAGAATGAATCAAAGGATGACTTGATGATTTGTTGATGTTTGGCATGAATAACCTTGGCTTTTTCTCTTTATTCTTCTAACTTTATAATTTGGTCATGTCTAAGTTGTATAAAAGAAGAAGGGCTTTCTTCAATAAACTGAACTAAGGCTAGAGAAGGAAGGACAAGATTTGTTGGTAGCACTGCTTCTTTTTCATACACAACATTAAACGGGGAAGAACCTATGGAAGCCTTTTGCATTATCATGTCAGCCCATAATGCAAATATTAAAGATTTGTGCCAATTTTTATGATTCTGTTTGATAGTTCGCTTAATAATTTTAATTAGATTTTTATTTGTATATTTTGCTAAACCATTACCTTGGGGATAATAATTAGCAGAATATTTCAGTTTAAATCCTCTTTTAATAGCGAAATCAAACATAGCATTGCCTGAGAAGTAAGATGCATTATAAAAAACAAGAGCATTTGGGATACCAAACCTGGTAATGATGAATTGGTCTATGAATTCAATAATTGCTTCAGAATTTGTTGTCTTTAAAGGAATTGCTTCAACCCACTTGGTAAAATAATCTTATGCTGTTTGGAAGAATGTGGAGTAATTTCTCCAATGATATCCAATCCCCATTGCTCAAATGGTTGTTCAATGTTGACTGGTTGCAAAGGGAAGGCTGGTTTCCTTTGTCTTCCACTAGAAGTTTGACAATTTCAGCATTTCCTTACATATTCATGAGCATCTCTAAACAGAGTGGGCCAATAATATCCAACATGGACGATTTTGTGAGCTGTTGTATCAGCTCCAAAGTGTCCTCCTGCCGATCCATCATGTAATTCCTGCAAAACCTTTTGTGCCACAGGTTTTTCCAGGCATCTTAATAAAATTGAATCATAGTTTTGCCTAAAAAGCACATCATCAACAATTGTGAAATTTTTTGATTTCAATCTAATGGCCCTTTTGTTTTTGTAAGATAGGTTAGGAGGTGCATATCCATTTTTCAAATAGAAGATTAAATCAGCATATTGTGATTCAGAGTCAGCGATACTTATCTGGTGGATCTCTTCGGTTTGATTTGTATCACCTGATTCTTGAATGTGAGATGCTCCTGCTAATAACTTGCAAAAACCTTGGCCTCTAACAATCTTTGCTGGTTTAATTTCTAAGTCGTATTCTTGAAGTGTTGTAACCCAGTTTGCCCTTTTTTCACCCAATTCCCTTTGGATTAATAGTTTCCTTACTGAAGGGAAAGGAACTATAACTTTTGTATGGGTTTTTAAAAGGAATGGTCTGTAATATTTGACAACTTTATATACAACAAAGGCTTGTTTTTCTACTTCGGAGTAATTCAATTCAGCACCCTGAAGATTTGAACTATAGAATGAAATGGGTGCTTCCAAATTGTGATTGTTGATCTGTGTGAGTATTGCTGCATAAGACAAATCGGATGCAATAGTATACAATGTGAAATGATTAGAAAAATTAGGAGTATTTAAAGCGGGGGCATTGATTATTGATTGTTTGATCAATTCAAACGCTTCCTTTTCTGATGATCCCCATCTAAAGACTGAATTTTTCTTAATCATAGTTTGAAGTGGCAAAATGATTTGAGAAAAGTTTGGAACAAACCTTTTAACAAAATTGATTTGGCCTAAAAATGACTGCATGGGTTTTTTATTATGAGGAAAATGGATTTCAGAGATTTCTTTGATCCTGTCCGGATCAATATAAATGCCATCCTTAGAAACAATAAAGCCTAAGAGCTTTTCTTGACCAAGAGAGAATAAGGATTTTTTAGGGTTATGTGAAATACCATAGCTCTTACAACGTTGAAAGATTTGATTAAAATCATCAAATGATTGGATCTCTCTTTAGAAAATACAGTAATATCATCTAAGTAGACAACTATTTTTTTGTTAATCAACCCTCTAAAAGCTATATCCATCGCTCTTTGGAAGGTTTCTCCGGCATTAATAAGTCTGAAAAGCATTTTCTGATACGCATACATTCCCCATTTTGTTCTGAATGTGGTTTTGAGTCGGTCTTCAGGATGGACCAAAATTTGATTATATCCTGAAAAGCCGTCCAAAAAGGACATTAACTCAGAGCTTGCCACTGATTGGAGTATCTGCTCCATAGTGGGTAATGGGAAATTATCTTTTAGGCTTGCCTTATTTAAATTTTTGAAATAGATACAAATCCTAATGTCGCCATTTTTCTTTCTGACTGGCACCATATTGGAGACCCAGCTTGAGTGCCGAACGGGAAAAATAATCTTAGCTTTCAAGAGTTTATTGAGTTCCAATTTTATTTGACTCTCTAATTTTGGATGTATTTTTCTCAACTTTTGTTGAACTGGTTTCTGTTCGGGAAGCATCGAAATGGTATGCTGGATAATGGATGTATCATATGTTTTCAAATCGTCATATTTCCAAGCAAAAACATGTTTATTTTTCCGTAACAGTCTAATGAATGCTTCCTTTTCTTCCACGGAAAGTCCTAATCCTAAATTAATTTTTTGAGGAGTTTTCTCAGTGCCAAGGTTTATCAATTCAAACCTTAAGGTAGAACTTTGGAGTTTTGTATTGGTTACAAGTTTAAACCTATCTTTAATATCGTAAATATCCTCAAGTTTCACCACAGGCTTTGGGATTGAATTTTCCTCGTGTTTACCTCGCATTTGAATATCATGCTCATTTTCCTCAATGATTTGATCATCATAAGATTTTTCGGAGGTTAAAAACTGTAAAATGTCTTCATCGTGGTTGAATACTCTCCAATTAGTGACATTGTCAGGGATTGATGGCCTAAAAAGCAATTCTACTGAAAATCTGTCTGGGCTATAGTCTTCGGAAGGTAGGAGGTTGGAAGCGACATTGGCTAGCAAGTCGGCTGCTGAATTTTGAGACCTGGGAATGGAAGAAATATTGAATGCCAAAAAGTGGGAGGTGATTTCTTGTACCAACGACTGATAATGTTTGAGATGGTTAGAAAGACAATGAATTGTATTCCTTACCTGCTTAACAATGATCTTAGAATCTCCAAACACTTTCAAATATTGGACCTTGAGGCCAATCGCTTTATATAGTCCTTGGACTAATGCTTTGTACTCAGTTGTATTATTTGTACATTCAAACTCTAGCCTGTAGGACAACATTGTTTTTTCTCCTTGTGGGCTAACCAAAATACATCCTGCTCCTAATCCTTCGCTAGATTTGGACCCATCGAAATATAAAGACCAAAATAAAGAATTATCTACAATCTTATTTACAAAATTCTCAGTAACATTAACACATCTAGACCTGTCAGTTTGTGAAAAATTTTCGATTTGTGATGTGAAATTGTTTACCGAGAAAGGAGATGGCTGGGAAATATAATTGCCAAAGAATGATTCAGAAGAATAGTTTCCTAAAATATTATTGTTAAATGAAACTGGTTGATTTTCTTGTTCGAACTCTGTAACAGTGTGGGTCATGTGTTTCTCCTGATCGATTTTTATTTGATTCGGCTTACCCTTATAGGGAAGCCACATATGGGACCAATCGATGGAAATATACCCATGGAGCTTTTCTAACCAATCCCTGCTTAAAATTAAACCATAGAACTCAGGTATATCAGCGATTAAGATATCAATCCTTTGAACCACTCGTGGATCAGACGATAACCTGATTGTAATAGAGTTTATTTCCCCTAAAGCTTGAACTTTAGTTCTATCTAACTGCACAATCTGAATTGAAGATTTCTGAGGTTCTATGTTCAGTTTAGAACAAACTGAAGCTGGCATTATATTGGATGATGCCCCAGAGTCAATTAAGCAGTTATGTAGATTTCGATTGTAAATTTCATATGTTAAGAGGAAAGGAGGGGTATGGGAATTTGATC